>JAUMHA010010011.1:0-31624 GCA_032359765.1 Saxidomus gigantea
TATCATCCGTTTTGTTTGGAATGCCCAATTAGCTCCTTGATATGTCATTCCATTTTCTGCATCATCTTTCATCATTTTATAAATTATTATTTAAATGTAGGAGTTTTCTTTGGAATTCAACAATTTTATGAAGTATTTAAACATAATGATTTTTTCTATAGGTTCTCATAGGTATCCTGTCTAGTTTGCCACATAGCATCGAGGTTTGTAACTTTCTTAACTCCTAGTATTTTCCTTCAAAATTCTGTATGTATAATTTCAATTTTTTGCCTCATGGTTGTCCCATATTTCGGCTCTAAAGTTTAAAAGGGAAACCACTAGGCTGTCAAACAATTTACACTTTTGAGTTGTAAATAATTCTATTTGATTAAAAACTGTAAATAAGTTATGGAGTGCATAGGATGCGTGTGAGGATATTCGTTTTTGAGTTCTATTCCACATGTTATTTTTAAATAAATCAACACCTAGATATTTAAAAGAATCTACTTATTCTATGATAGTATTATCAATATAAAAATCACAGTTAGTATGTCTTCCTTTTTCGAAGATTATTGCTTTTCTTTTCTTAACATTAATCTTAGGACCCCACGTATTACTGTATTGTACAAGATCGTTTAAAATTGACTGTAACGATTCTGGAGTGTGTGAAAATAATACTGCATCATCTGGAAACAGTATAAGAAATATTTTTATATCACTCACAGCTTCTCCTTGGTTTTATCTTGTACATGCATGTATATGTAAACTAATGTGCTTTTGCTTTTATGATTAGTCTCTTATAATTCATTACTGAATGGCAATATATATATATCATTTTAATGTTCATCTTTTTGCAAATTTGTCTTGTGATATACATTGATGAGACTGTAATAAAGATTTATATATATATTTAATGAATTTATTAATAAATATGCAATATGTGATGCAGGCTGCAGTTTTCAGGACATCAACATGAGACTTGGTCACAATGAATGTCTTGATCAAATCTAAGATGTGTTGGAATACGGGTCATCAAGGCTGAAAAACTAGATCCCAATTTCATGTCTCAGTAGAAAAACATAGTGCACTTTTCATGAAATCTTAATAAAAGTTTGTCAGAATGTGACGTTGAAACTATGCTAGGTTACCATGTGAATGTAAAATCATTGAAAATCTAAAGCACGCAATAAAGTCTGCATTTTGTACCTAAATATCTTGAAAGTTGGTCAAAATGTTTCTTTCGATGATCTCTAGGCCGAGTTTGAGACTGGGTCACACGGGGTCAAAAATTAGGTTACCAGTTCAAATCCTAGAAAAACATTGTGAACACACTAGAGGCTACATTCGATCACAGTTATTGTGAAATTAAACAGAACGGAGATTACCGAATACTCCTCTAATCAGCGCCTCCTGATATAATCATGAAACTATATGTTATACTTGCATCTTTGTGCTTTCTGCTTACTGACATGCATTTACTGTCGTTTGTTAATGTAAAAGGAATGGACAAGAAATGGCCGCAAAAAATAAGGGTTAGCAATAAGAAGTAAACAATAAGACATGATCATTATGTTCTAGTTTTAAGAAGAGTTGAGAATCAATAACTTCAGTTGTGAAATGAAGTATTTATCATAAGGAATATTATTATGATAAATCCATTTATTGGCTAAAACAGGCTTGGCTTAAAGAAAGCATAATTTAGCATGAAAAAGTCTTTTAAAGACATAAGACAAAGCACAATCTCTTACATGTAATAAAAAAATTAAAATGGCAAAAAGTAAGATGCAATTATGTCAGTGATTGTCCTCCTTTTCAACGAATGACAGTTTAGCTCTTGTGTGTACTACATGTGACCGGTTGAAAAAAATCATGACTTATTCATTACGTTTCTCCTGTGACATATTATTATTTTTTAAAGATAAATACACTGTTGGTCATGGTCCATGCCTTTTTTAAATAATTTAAATCTCAATGGCACCTGCTACAGCAAATTAATCTTTATGGGTTTTAGGTCGTCACGCAGTTCGCATTCATTTTGGAAAATAAAAAGTAAGAACGCAGGATTGGTTCAGTGATCAAAACAGAATTTAATAATTTTGTTCAAACACATACCCGTAAACCGGTGTCGTTACTTAAATAATTTGTCTTGAAAGGTACATATTATATCGTTTACAATGATTTATCATGCAAAGATCACGGTCTTTGTGTAATGTGACCATCACTTTGTTGAATCTGCTGTAACTTAACGCCATCTTTAAAGTCACAATCTGTCAAGTCTCGTTTCAACGTGATTTACAACGTGATTAGCACATATGACACGGACAACGGGCCGAGACAGCTTGATTCATCTGTGTCTAGCGGCGCTTTAGAAGGGGAGCAACTCCTAGACGCTTAAATGTGTATATGCAGTTTGATTTTCAGTTTTCAAAATAATGCGACAAATTACGAGCTCTTAGAGCTGTCATCTAACTTATAACTGATGTGAAAATAAATAAAGGGAAATTATGATAAAACTTCCTTGAAGAAATCTTTCCAGCCTACTCGCTGAATCTAGAACAAGATTTAATGAGAGAATTTTCATCTCCTTTCGGCGCTTTCAGCGAGGATTAGAGAACGTTCTGTTGATGAAATAGGCTCGGAATACTTTCGCTTGAACAGATAACTTGAAAAGTAATCCGAATGATGCTGATCAGGCGGAAAACATTGCGTTTTACGCTCGAAATAATAAAACTAATTACTAAGGCAAAAACACTTATCGCACCTGATGTAGGGAATTTAAATGATGTACCTTTGAAGTTACTAAAGCGAATTCGATCAAAGTCAAATGGATGGTACAAGATTGACATGTAGCATATTTTAATATGTTTCAAAACGCAAAATGTGGTATGCAAATTTAAAATGTGTTTGTTCCCTCTAATCTATTGTTTTCTATTGCAATATTCATCAAAACGTTGTATACCACCCAAACTAGACATAAACGTTTTATACCACCCAAACTAGACATAAACGTTTTATACCACCCAAACTAGACATAAACGTTGTATACCACCCAAACTAGACATAAACGTTGTATACCACCCAAACTAGACATAAACTGCAAATGTATATCCTACTTTAATTAAAATTCCTTTTTAACTTTGAAAGCAATAAAAAAACACATCTAATTATTTCTCAGTACTTGTAAATCCCATGCCCATATGTTCACCACAGACATCAACGTTTTTATGCATATGCATTTTGATACGATCTCTATATGTCGTAAACATGGATTCGATTTGCGACGTTTCAAAATACAGATGTCGTAAAATATGATGGCCGCTTTATACAGAAAAACGTAAATGCATTTTTATGTTTATCAATTTCCCTGGAGAAATTTTATGTCGTTATAAAAAGGCTTTATGTCAATTTGGGTAAGTTGGTTTTATCTGAATACGATTCCCCTCATGATCCTGCGCAGAGCAACTAATGTACCATTAACATTTCAGCTAGAAAAAAATGGACAAGCAAGTCTGTATTTATATAATAGATAACTGTCATGCTCAATAAAGCATTCATTAGTTACCATGGATATATTTATTTGACCCATTGCGCTACATATGTAGTATTTTAATTGATTGAAGCATTTGTAATACTAAATGGAACATATGACACCTTGTTGAAAAAGCTGATAGCCAATGTTCAAGTCGTCCAAGTCACGTAAGAACTAAGTTCAATGTTCAAGTCGTCAAAACGAGAACAAAGTTACAGGCTATACTGGTACAGTTCATTATTCATGAAACATTATTTTCTTAATTTCTAAAAAAAAGTCGCGATTGCTTATCTTGGCAAATGGGTACGGAATGTATCTGCGAAATTAAGATAACAAAATCTCTGGTTTGAAAATACAAGGTTCGGGACTTTGTATAACACCATTACAACAGTTAATGAAATGTTGGACCATTTCGCACAGGGAGGCACACCGTAATGTTACAGACTAAGAGTTTAAAGATATATGATCTACTTTAACAGTTGTGCACGTGACATTCACAGTCCGAAAAGTGTACAATTAAAGAAGCTCGTAAATGAATTATTCAGGGACACCACGTTGACCAGTTTTAATAATGTTTTCTCAGTTTACTGGTGTCACCTGTCATATTTGTTATGATGTATATGAACACTGAGAAAATAATTCATATGTTGTGTGCTATAAATTTCGTATAATAAGAGCTATAGGTTGTTGGTGGTAAGAGAAATTGTTAAAGGTTATTTAATTTGTGCGAAGGTTCTCCCTCGTCTTGCTGCCTCAGTATCTTGTTCCAGTGATAATAATAAATTCACTTGGCCAATAACTAAGATATTTCTGTTTCAACCAATTTTCAGGACCTAACTATCGTTACTGTGACCAGGAATCTAGAATCTGTGACGTTTCAGTACTAAATCCCCTAAAGACTTTCTAACAAGTAAGGTCGACAGCAGGGCTGATACCCGCGACTCTCAGCCAGTGAGGGGTTTGGTGTTTACAATTCAGTGATCTGAACAACCCGACACAACGGAGGTATGTCCAACATATTTTTTCATCTAGGAAAAAACGTTACTGAGTATTCGTTTTAATGCTCGTGGTGTATCAAAATATGCGGAAATGAATAGTTATCCAGTATACGTGAAAAATGCGCAGCTAGGCTGTTAAGATTTTAATTGATGAATTAAATGATCATGTTTAATGTTAGTACACAAGTGTACTTCTATCTCGCATGTTTAAAGTTTTCTTTGAAGAAAGGCAACTCAATGTAAGCTTTTAAGACCATGGAGCACAGTCTCTGGTAAGTCTTCATAATTTATAGGAAGATAAATTGGAATAAACAAAAGTCTGCATTGATCCCGTCACAATTCATTGGGGATTATAAAAACTGTATAGACCGATGTACTCGCAGCTATAAACAATACTTATTAAGATGTTACAGAAAGATAAAAGTGATAGAAGCATAATTATGACTTTTTAAGATATTATCTTTTATCTGATTGCATGGTTCATTGGTATTTCGCCACACGCGCAATCACTAATTACAACTCCGCCTCCTTTCCAATCCACTGCGCCAATCTTGACATGACATTGATGTTAAACCTGCTTTATATTTGTTTCTTCATCAACGTTAATTCTCTCACACATATGCAGGAAGCAAATTGAAACCCCTTAAACCTCATAATCAGTATCGATCGAAAAAATGCCCTAATTGAATTGCAAATTAGTGCTGATCTTCAGATAATTACAATGTGTGCGCGTGAATCACAAGAAAAATCGACCCTCCCACAACCGCTGTCATAGGAACGCCTTCTCGATGTTCAGTAGCCATATCACATCAGTGATAGAGGAGTAAATATCGTCGAAGTAAATAGCATCATTTGTGAAGAGGATGCAGCTATATAAATAGCCAGTCACAAAAATAGCGGTGCTAATGTATCAACAGGACGTATACTTTGAAAATCAGTGATAATGTGTGAAGGATTTAAAAAGGTGTGATAAAGCTGAAAAAGAAATAATACTACAGTAGTTACTGGATTTCATGTGTAGCCCTTAAAGAATGTAAACAATGCTTTTTGAAGGACGCTGCATGGACTAAGGTTTAACATAAGGTTATGACAAACTACATGGAAAAAGATGGTAGTGGTATTTTTAAGACCAGTGACTGAATTACCAAGCATAACGTGTAGTAAATAAATCTATATATACTTTACAAGCCATAGGGCAAGACGGACGAGATTGAATACTTTATGGTTTAAAAACCATTGTAAATGTTACGAATAGGTTTGGTAATAAAATACGTCGCGGGCTAGCTACCATTATATTCTCTCTAATCCGTGTTTTAAGACCGCGGCTAATCTATAGAGTATCATACCTTATATTGCCTGGATTAGTTAGGGGATTTACCGTCTCGTGTCAAGCTTCCTAGGTCTTCGTGGTCTTGATAGAAACAAAATTTAAAGCTGTCTTGTTGATACTTAATGATACATCGTTCTTATAAATGGGAGAAAAACACATTTTCTTAGACAAGAAACTGACATACTAAAATTATGGGAATATTGCGTTGGATATATATACTATCGGCCTACTATTCAGTTGTGCAGGGTAAGTAATACTTTCTATCTATCTGTTTTTCTTCAAAATAAGAAATTTCGCCTATTCCAGGAATGCATTTGCTCTATTATCTATGTTTTCCATCCATTGTCAGTTACAGTACACTAATATATCGGATGAAGATTAACTTACTTAGCTTCTTCTGAACAAAATAAACAAAGTACAGTATACATTTAGTTGTCAGAGACATATCTGTTACAGTATATGAAATTAATGGTAAGCGAATTTTGACCAGCATCTTCTCATACCCTATTTGATACTTTGTAACGCTGTCCAAGCCGCTTATATCATCTAATATTGGAAAAGTCATGCTGCGAAGAGTTATTATCAGCATTATAGTGTGAAGAAATTACAAAGTAAACAAATTAGCGATCGATATATCAGATGCCACCCAATTAGAATAACATGTAACAACACCATTGTCCCCCCCCCCTGCCCCCGCAAAAAAAACCCACAGCAAACACCAGAATTGAAAAAAAGTTTGACCAGCGTTGAGGTTATTTATTAAGTGAACGCATATAAGTGACGGTCCACATTTATGACATTCCAAGTACTGGAACAGAAAACACTGTAAAAAAAACATGAAGATTTGCGCGTTGTAATCAATAATCCTGAACTAGTAAAACCCACATGTGTAACATAACTATTTATGTTTTTATTTGTCAGTGTTATTGAAAAGAAATTGTTTTCCTGTTGTAGTTGTAGCGACATATGTTTTACGTGGTAACACACGGTTCATGTGTCGGTTTTATGAACTGTTTATTGCCACCATTACGGACATCAAACCTCTTCTCATTGCCCCTAATTGCATGTATAACTATATTAAAAAATACATTAATAAAGGTTGATAGAGTCATTTCTCTAAATGTGATCATTTTTGTCACGTACTATGGCAGACTAATATGTCACGTATTTTTCTTCTTTTTTTCTGTGCCTGTATTATTGTCTGAAGCGAGCTATCACATTTGTCTCACGATAACACATAACTGTAAGGAAAATGTATGAAAGAGTTCAAGTTTCATGTAACACTATTTTTAGGACATGCTTTCTTCCGACACTGTTTTACCCCAATTTTCTTTAATTTCCTCTCCTTTCTGCGGTCAGAGATAAAACAATCCTCTCTTTTCTTAACTGATGCCCAGATGTCCATAATATATTGCAACTGTAATAAAAATCTCAATGAAAATCCACTATAGTAGCCCAAAGAACTGTTTTTCGCCTTTGCTTTGTAATTTATTATAGACGGTGTGACAATGCAAATATAACGTCGTTTATCTATAATAACTTTATAAGCATTTTGATTGGAATCTATGTTGGAGTGCACCTGTACAGAAACTGATATAGACTTCATGAAGTAAATGATAGGGATTAACCGGATTATTCTTCTACAAGATTAATATATGTGTGATATACAGCTATCTTAAAGTAAATATCGCGCTTTAAAATCTATGATATATAACGAGATTATGGGCGACTTTCCTGCGTTGTATACAACAAGGTCTCACTATTTCATTCCTTTGATTGTAAAACTTTTAATACATCATGACAGGAATTCATTTTTCACATTACTGACTCATAAAGCATGCAGTTGTAGCATAAACTATTTTTGATTTTGAAAGTTCAAATAGCAGCAATGTTAAATATTGCCCTCAAAAAGTTCAGATCACACAGATGTTGCTTACAGCAGATGGTTCTAAAACCCTTACACACAAAAAATGTAGCAAACTGGGCAACAAAAAGTTACACTGGAATAAGTCCAAATCCTGTCCTTGTAGCCCTCCCTCCCCATACATGTTTATATATAATATATAAGCAGACAAAAGTTTATGTAAGTCATTTTGTATCGCTGTCTGATGATAGTTTCAAGAATTCAGTCACAGCTCGCATCGGTCCCTGCATGTTCATGTATGGAGAGAGGTCCCTGCATTTTCATGTATGGAGAGGGGTTGCAAGGACAGGACTTGGACTCATTCCAGTGTAACCTTAAATTAAACAGTTCAGCTGTTATTGTTTTTAGTTAGACAACGATTATGCAGCATGATGAAGATTGATTTCAGTCTCATTTACAGTTATATTTGTACATCTATCTTACACTGATACAGCTCTAATGAACGGTAGTACGACTTGCAATAAAGTCATCATGTCGGTTACATTGTTCGTTTAGCCACCCGTACTCAACATCTATTTCCCATCTGTTATACTCGTGAATACCGTGTAGCACTTGATGCTCGTGAAGATAAATGAGTTTTTATTAACAATTCTGGCAATTTCAACACTTCTATTAATGCTGATGTGAGAAATGTATAAATTGCATTTATGTCTACCCATGAGCTTTGTCAAAATGTTGAATACACGGTGACATCGCAACGTCATTTTCAAACACTGAATTAGCACTGAAGGATTTAACACGTGCATACCAATTTTAGAACACTGTACACTTTTTCTGCAATGTTTGTAAAAATAACTGCATCATTTATATTGAACTTGTGACCTAAGAACGTAGGCATGAAATCGATTCTTTTTCTGACAGGAAAACTATTGTATATTTGTATATATGTATACTTGCACACGAGATTGGAGAAGACTGGAGATAATTCAGCCTAGTGTTGCAAAACTCGTGAGAAATGCAATATATCCCCCACCAAAGGACTGAAGAAAGAGAAAAACACATTCGTTAAAAGCTCAGACCAGTTAATTTAAGTGTATCGATTTGTAGGCTCGGAATTCTGTAATATCACTAACTGTTGATGGCAAGAGAGAGGTTCTGTTAGGATCTTCTTTATGCTATGTTATGACAGATATATTGACGCATCAGTCAGTAAAATATGGCATTTTGTTGAAAATTTCCGGTGGCTGATGAAAGATTGGACTTTTATGTCTGCCAGAGAATGTTCTTCCTCTAAACTGTGTAATAAATTCTGAATCGATTATCGGCGAAAACAAACCACACAAAATTATTCTGTGTTTTACCTGTGTTGGCATAATTTACATTTCTTCACGTTGTGCTGTCTACTGGTACGAATACTCCCTCTTGCTAATGCAATCGCCTTTTTTGTGCCTGTTTAGTATAGTTGACTTGTTTGTTTAGCTTCCAGCAATCCTTTGACATAGTTGTATCGCGAGAAGATAGCGCACATATTATGAAGTCACGGAACATTAAAGTGTTTTAATCAAAAGTATTAATCTGTCACAAACTTTTTCACCCATTAACTAAACTATTTTGATCCAGTAGATGAGAGGAGTATAATGGTTTACCACTGAGTATGTTCTTTTTTTACCTTTTTAATATACATAGAACATGATAGTAATACACCAGTTTTCATTATAGTTAAGTGTATTTTGTGTGTAAACCGAACCTTGTCAGTTAGACAGACATAGTAGGTTTCCAAAAGATTTTTTCTCCCGTAGGGCTTGAACACACTACTTCTAGTGTGGGTTACGGACATATCAGGTTTCCAGATAAGTTACGAAATGGACTGTTTGTGTCCATGATGCACAATACGGGATAGGCAAAACTTAAGTAAAAAATTAATGAAAGTTACTGTAACATGGTTACATCTCATTGTACCATGTAAAACTATTAGAAACTGCAGTTAGTAAAAACGCTATGTTGACCTTTCTGCATGCAGGATGCTTATATTCATTTTCCGTTTGCGACCAGACTGTTGTCTTATCAAGTGTGAGCGATGAAAAGCTGTTATAAAAACCAAAATTGTATCTTAAAGACAGAAAACAATGTGCTGGAAATGTAAACGAGCCAGACAACAGCTATTATAGACCTTATGCTATGGTAGATCTCTCTTTTTGATGACACGACAGACATAGCTTTGTTAGCATCACATCAAAAATATCATCATTAAACATTCATGGACAGTTTATGCGGGTTTTTCATTCTGAAAGCACGGAAACCTAAATCTTAACATAGTTTATTTTAACAGAGGTTCGATAAATAAAAGTGTTTAGAAGAAAGATTAAGGATTTCTTTGCTTTTTTGTATGAGATTTGGGGATAAAGTTTCAAAAAATTAATTTATTGATACAGAGAGGAGAAAGATGTGAGAGATAAGGGTGTAAATACGTCTTAATCGCGATATATTTGATGAAAGCTTGACCTCTAATCTGTAAAACGATACGATAAAAACAAACTTACCTACTCAATTTACCAGTTTCAAAACTGTTTCATTTTCCGTCAGCGACAAAAAGGTGAATTGCTGTACGATTAGTTATTTTTGACTGTAACAATGCGGTGAAAGGCTTGAACTGGGAGATTGCAGAAGTGGGACAGGGGCTAACTGCGAGAAGGGCATGTACCAGAATGTAAATATTTGGTCACAAACAGAGGGGGGGGGGGTATCTAAATTTCACAGACGTCTGCTGTCTATATGACAGATGATCACATCAGTCGTTTCAAACACGCCTGTTCAGTTGGAATAGTACAATTCTGTTTGAAAGACTGTGTCTTCATCAAACGAGAAAGTCGGCGTTTCAGCTAGTTTCACCAACGCTGTAAAGAGGTATTCATATTTGACCGGTCAGTTCACTCAAGTCAGTTTATTTTTGTTGATGGGTTAAAGACGTTTCCAACTGGTACTTGGTTTTATTTTCGTATTGCGAGAAGACACAAATATGCTGCAGGAATTTCAAACCAAAAACATTATTATATTTTTTTCGCGTTATCGAAGCCTAACAATATAGTTACTGTCGTGGCTGTGAAAAACACTAAATACCAAAGAAGGTCATGTTATAACTGGTATTTACCACTGGTCATTTTCCTCACAGCATGGTGCTGATTATTTCAAATCTGCTTTTTTTTCAAAGTCAGTTTACTTGTATTGAATGCGTTGACCCAAGTTTGCCCTTAGAATATGACAAATGACATTTATAAATGAAGAAAATTTAAAATTAAGTGTCGAAAACATTAATATCATTAGACCAAATAATTTTGACATGGGATTCGCAAGAGAGTATTAGAAAATGGGAACCAAATCATAGTTCAGTTCACGGTTCATTTCCGAATATTCCTTTCGAGCGAATTATTTTTTTCCAGTGCTATAAAAGGTGACAGGGATCTATCATTCCTGGGGACAGAAAAAGAAAGGATAGAAAATGAATTGGCGCTTGATTATAGAAGCCTAAGGCCCTCTGAAATTAATTGAAATTGATTAGATTTTCCGCTTTCTTCTACCCATCAAGCGAAACTTGGAATTTTTAATAAAGGAAGGTCATTGGAATGCATTGAATTGTCTTTTCGGCAGAAACAGACGAGAGACGCGCCGTATACGACCATAATTCTAGTGGAACTCCGGGACAGATTGCCTCGTTATGCAACACCGACTAATGCACACTAATTCAATGTTTGCATTTAGTATTTGCACTAATTTAGGACTAATCAATGAAATTGGTGATTTGAGGTTGGAAAAAAGTGTCTCCATCTGAAGAGCTAGCCCCGAACCAAACTCAAATTAAACCAAAATTGTCAGTTCTAACAAAGCATAGAAAATCTTGAAATTAATTCGACTTAAAGGGACACATGAATCCTGAGGCACTGTTAGCTATAGGATTACTGAAATTATCTTCTGCAAAGATTTGAACAGACTATCAATTCTTAAGAACGAATCTCTAGCAATGTAAATGATGAAGAGTTCGCATGTGTATTAGCAACTGTTAGGAGCAATTTAAAAGTGAAAATTACATTCTCAATAGCCCGAAACTGAGTGTTGATTGGGATATTCTAGCTGTGGTGCCTTTTAAGTTTGTTCCTGTTTCAGTGAAATCACGCAACGTGCTGCGGAAAATGCACGAGAGATTGTCATAAAGCGACAGAACAAGGATACAGGCTCATGAAATATTTACACAAATATTGATGTTGTAACAGTCTGTGCAAAGATTTTATGTAATTTCTGTCAATTTAGTCATTTGCGAATGCTGGCGGTGGAGTACCTTCAATACTAGATCATGTGTCTTGTGTATACTTTGAAATTCACGTAAAACTCTTTGGTCTTTACTGAATTTTTTTTCCTTATTAACAGGTTTTTTTTTTCAGAAAAAAAACATCATGTAATCTCAACACACAAACTTATGATTCCGGTTTGTATCAGAACCATGTGCCCAGTCAGTATGAAAAGGCTTAGATAAGGTTGGCTGTAATCTATTTTACATTAAATCACACCTGTCATAATTATTACAAGACTATCTTATCGGGCTCATAACCTGTGCCACTGCAAACATGAGTTCGTTTCTAGTCGCTTTAGAACTGCGCCTTTATGGAGCCTTCGATTTTTGTATTTTAAGTACACCTGAGGCTGACTAAAAATCATGCTATATTTATGCAGATGTTAATACCCAGCAATACATTCATACAATAAAGACACTGACAGGTCAAACAACAACAACAACTCCAACAAAATCTAATGTAAACATTTCTGCAGATGAAATTATAAGGTTATGTTAATTATGGCAAACACTCACGAGTTCATTTCCGTTTTTATGTTGAAATGGTGTTTAGAAACCGAAGTTTTTCTACAGTTATAAAGATATGACGCCTCCTCACAAAGATGCTGCATTATAATATTCCGTTTTTATACCTGATCACGAGATTAACGAAGATACAAGATAAACTTAATAATTGAATGTTTTATTACGTCAAAATAAATGAATAAATTACATAAAAAACACCAGTGTGTGGGGATTCTTTTTTTTTACATGAAAGAAGTACAGCCTACTGCTGTCAGCTTGACTTTGCGATGTAGATAGACAAGCTTCTTCACGCTCCAAAATCTCATTCCTGCATGTTAAATACATGAGTAGTGCCAGGGATATTTATGATGGCACGGCTCATTTTAATGACATTAAAACGTTTTTCAGTGCCGTCGGTGGGTGGGGTAACAGGAATTACTGTCTCGGTACATTTATCAAAGCAACTGAGATGTTGAACAGGATTGGCTTATCAGTACTTCAACCGTCTTCAACTGTCTCTCTCATAATTAATAACAAATGATATTGTTCTGATTACATTATCTCATTGTTTTCAGCAGACGATATTTCATAATACGTGTTTCGAGTCCATCTGCTTTTATTCATCAGATCTTTACACATGTTACTGTACATCTTAGCTCATTATAGTAAATTAATACTAATACATTGGACGGGATTGGACCCGATAGTATCAAAAATTTGTTTACAAGAGGTCGCGCGGTTCCTTGAAGTGTGTCAGACTAAATTAAGTGTCCAGTATGTAACAGAAAAGTACCATTACATTTAGCACCGGATTCAGTGACTCTGCATTGCAAAGGGGAAAATTAACAAAGAATGCTTGAACAGAAAATGTAACGAAGTCTTTTCTAAGTACACTTGTCTTACCCCAAGTATTGTACGGTAAGGGACGGTATGTTCTAGATTTTACTATATATGCTGCCACTGACTATAAAGACCTCAATACCAATAATCTCTATTCATCCTATACCATAAATCAGTGTACCATGGATCTATAAAATATTCTCTTTAGTATCTCTTTTATCATCGCAAACTACATAAATGTTTATAAACAAGCGTTCAGAAGTCAAGTGACTGAATGAGAAGGAAACATTTGCATTTCGCTTAAATTAGTTCAAAATTAGCCCAATTATTTAGATATAAAATGTCAGTGGGACTGTGTTCCATCTCCATGTGAGACTGTGGTCTAGATACGGGAAGATTTTCTGTGGGCTATATTGTCATACAAAATAACTGGTTATGGTCAAATAGATTGCATTTGATAGCTACTGTGATAGTTACCAGTTCACATTTTATGTCAGATATTTATTTTTTGAATATTTTATTGTTCCTTGGTTACTTCATCAGAATAAATTGGTCGGCTGACGGAGCTGTATGGTTATATCGTACCGTCTTTACTATAAACAGTGGTTTTGTACTCGTTCTTTCCCGTAAAAAGACATTTGATATGTCAAGGTTTTACCCTCAGACGATTATTACTTGTATCGCAATGAAAACAAAACCTTCAGCTGCCTTTCCGCTCCTACTGGCATCTGTCAGGCTCACCGAACATTGTTCAAAACTTAACTGATTGACACTTCTATTCTTGTAGTTAATTTAGATAGAATATACGACGTTTTCTACATGTTTCAAACTAACAGGGTTATTTTCAACTTGTACAACTACTACTAAATCAACACGGTCTACAGGTACCAGGTATCTGCCGCAGATCTACACCGTGCACGACCTTGAACAACCCTGGCACGAATATATACTATGGTTAATATTATTGCTCCAGAACAACCTGATCGAGACACTGACATTGATGAATTTGAAAAACGAAGCGTTGAATCCTATGCTTCAATTGTATTCATAATAGATTAATTTTTTCCCTTTCCTGAGAAACAAACAGTTCTTTTTTTATATGCGATTCCTTTAAAAAAACTGCTGTTAACGTGTTTTAAAATTACATGTCAGACACAAGAGGTTGCTTGCGTGTTTCTGTAAGAATTTAGATTGTTTTTAGATCATTGTTATGATTGTTTCCTCAGTTTTGAATGATGAAAACAATAAATCTATTGGAAAAAATCGTAGATTCTCCAATCAGTTTACTTGCATAATGAACTCATCGCTTTTTTTCTAATTGAAAATGACATCTTACTCCAAGTATAGACGTGAAGTTTTTTTCCATAGAAATGCGAAAATTGTAGGTTTAACTAAGTGACATTAAAATTCGATTATTAAACGTTTTGGTGGAATATTAGAAGATTTGCTATATTTATTGGCATGATTGTTGTGCTATATACTGTGCTCAATGCAGAAGAACCCGGATATTGCTGATTGACTAGTATTTTGTAACATTCTAGTGTTTTCCTATGCCAAGAATCTAAAACGCAGAAGGCCTGTGATACGAAAAATAACAAGCATAACAGTCGCCACCTTAAATGCCAAGGAACGATTGAAATTTGATAACTGACAAGTTGAACTTTCTAATTGAGAATCTCATCGATGTAAACTAGCAACGATGTGGTATAGTTCATACAGATGGTTATGCAATACTTACGTAATTGAAATACAGTTTTGAAGAGTTAAACACACATCTACAAGCCCTTGACGCTCCGAACAAGAAGGCAACAAGTACACATAGAGGCAGAAAATTGGACAAAGATGTGATTCTGTCTGTGAAACAACCATATTGCTGCATTCGAAAGCGAGATGTATCTCCATTTGTTAAAGCAGGAAGCAAATTGACAACTGCAGACGCTTTCATAATTATTTCAGTGATGTAATTCTGTCAAGGTACTTTTACTTATGATTTAGTTTACAAATATAGACGTTTTAATACGGTGAACCAGACAAGGGACTTTTTTGACTGAAGGCAGTACAATAACCCTGCGTTATAATATTCTAGATCAGTTGAGCAGGCGGCTTGAACGTCAAAATCTATAATAGAGTAACGTTTACTCTTCCTGACAATACATATAGCTACATATCCTAATATAAAATAATCTCACAAGTATTTACATTGATTTACTTTTTCCAATCCTTTCATATCAGTCAAACAATTAGTGCTATGGTAAGCTATGCTGGTTGGGCCTATACTACTGTGATTTCTGTTCATCAATAATGCAGATACAGACGTATTCCAGATAGCATCGCCTCAACCGTACGTAAGTTTCATGCAAGTTTTCCGTCTGTTGTTATATAGGAGATGATAGATATCTGACATGAAATGACATGTTTTTAAAACAAACATGATGCAGTCTGTTCCCTTTTTTATGCCTTTGTAATAACAGAATTGAATTGACATGTCATAAAACTGATATATTCTCGTTGCACACCACAACGTATTAATGTGTTTCTTCACGAAGTTTGCAATGAACGTGGAAACGTTTACAGAGACATGCGTACGAAGGGAGAATTTAAATTTTAATTACAAAACGATCATTTTTCACTTTATATTTTTTCCTTGTATCATCATACCACAAGTATGTCGTAAAAAATAATTTCTTTTTACAGTTGTGGTATGATCCATATCTCCGCTCTGGTTATTACTAAAATCATAATAGTTTGGTATACAATTACAAACTATCAGGTTTTTCTTGCTGTTTTTGTCATGTCAAAGTTTTTTCATTTATTTCATATAATACTTGTATCTTCTCGTCACAAAACCTATTTGCTTCCGTTGCGAACTAGATCGTTTGTCAAAAAGCATCTGTCCACAGCATATAAACACCATCATTCATATGAAAATGACTTTTAATAAGCTTGCTAACGGCGTATTGTAATTTGTACTTCAATTATCATGACTTCCATCAGTAGCAATTCCCACTGCTCAAAATTCTATCGATCGTTTTTTTTCCTTTTTCGAAGAACGCTCAGCCATTTAATGACCAACTTTCTAAGATAGTCTAGTTACATACCGCAGGCGGCGACTTCTGACAAGATTGATAGGACAGAAACATTTTTCCTTGTTTCAGAAAACTTGTATGGTTTAGAAACTTTGACGACGTTTATAACATTTAGAATGAAAAGCAACTACATCCGGGCATTTCGTTATTAATCTATAGAAAAACTTTTCTAGCATGTTATAGTTTTTTTTGCAAATGTCTGAATAGCCTATATGAATCAGACCTGAAATGGACGCTTTGTTTGGCCTTAATGACCAGTGTTTGAAGCAGACGACAATAGTTCATTAAGACTAGCAAGAACGCTGTCTCCAAATAGAGTAACCGTCATTTCCGGGAGGGTTTACTCAAAGAGCTAATAAATGTCCATGATATATATGTGCAGCACAAAGAATCTAATCTCAAGGAGTCAATAAAATATGTACAATGTACGACTGCAATCACAGAAGGTTAATAAATGGTGTATGATGTATGCTAGAGACCGCCATGTGGCCTTTTTCCAGGAATTCTGGACAGGTTAATTGGAAAATTATCTTTATGCCGCTATCTGCAGTTATCTGTTCTGTGAATCAAAACATGCAGACATATATATATAGTTACGCTTTGCAATATCTCTGTGGATTGAACGGCACTCTCCTTGCTGATAAGCCAATCGGCTTTGTCAAAAATTGAAGCAATAGTAGAACAAATATTCTTTCTTCTTCAAAATATAAAGATTATACATGTAGATGACTTTTATTACCAAATGTCATATACACGTTTGTCAATATCCTCTAAGATCGTGTGTCTCTGATTTGCCGCAGACGTTATTACCCGCGACTTCTCATGACACATTTACAAAAAAATCTCAAATTGGTTTCTTTCTTGTTGCTGGCAATAGGGCGGCTCATTATTCATCATTTATTTGTAAAAGCCTCTTTACGTACTGGACCAAACTTAGCGATGGATCAAAGCCATTTCCTGCAAAACAAAAATCCAATACGCTGCTTCCAGAGAAAGTTGTAATATCTCTCCCGAACAATGTCTTAATGTCTGCTTCTTTGGATATAAGTGGAATCTAGCCGGAAAATACCCTTGTTTGGAATGTTAAGCAACGCACTTTGTCAGAAATCAATGGTTATATATGGACCTATAATCTGGCGTCATCCCGGGAATTGAACAATTACAATCCTTGTCAATCAAACAGGCCCTATCGTTTCACGTCAAATCATCATGAGGAAAAGAATCACTCGATTGAAAGCAACCGAATTATTCCGGAAATGTTATGTAGTTATGCTTAGCATGCAATTGCGATAAAAATATCGAACTTCAATGCATTATTGTAAACATTGACATGGTAACATTGCTTCTGATAAGAAAAACAGAGGTCTCCACCTTTTTGAAGTAGGAGACTGAATGCCACCAAGCAGATAAATGATATATTAAATCGACCACACATTTCAAAAGATGCAAAGAGCTTTCAAATATCTTTTGTCTTGAATGCACACGGAGTTTCCAGTAGCAGGTATATTATGTCTAAGGTATATTATGTCTAAGGTATATTATGTCTAAGGTAGCTTTTGCTACACGCTATTTAGACGTGTTTGATTGGCTCCCTGATTCGAGAGGAGTATTTACAGACTTTCATGGGCCATACTACTTTCATATGTAAGCACTAGTAAGTATTAAAGGAAAAAGTCAGTATAGGCCTATATATATACGCACGAGCTACTCGCTAAACTGAGGATACAATGCAGTGTTGCATGTAAAGAAGACAAAAATGATTATTGACGACTTTAAATATCTGTCTAACAGATTTGGAGAATTTCGATCGATTACGATTTAAGGGGTGTCACTTTGTTACATGTTTAGAACTTTTCTGTCAGCTAATGTCACCAGCATATATTTACTGAATTGCTGCCTTTATCTGTTTGTAAGATCACACAAAACTGTGGTACAAAGCTCTCTGAGACATGCCTAGATGTATAGAACGTTCGTTGACTAATCGATATTGAAATAAATTGAAAAACTCTCAGCTAACAAAGTCAAGAACCCTTCAACGGGATCATACAATATCTGCTCTGATATAGCAGAAAAGACGGTCTTCTTTCTTCATTCCTTTGGGACTGTTTTGATCAGTTTTAAACAGACTTTAATAAAGAATTAATATGCATGAATTACATATTCGAATATTTGCATAGACATGCATGTTGTTATTAACAATGGCAAGTTGCGCAATGAAACAGAAAAATATGCGACTCTTTAGATATCTTGAGCAAATACCGGAGAGGGGTTGATTATGGTATTTGCCTGCGAATTATATGGATAGCTTTTGTTTGACGATAATAATGCTACTGTGTGTATTTGTTTAGATCCGACTTCTCTAAATAACCTTTGAGTACAAAAAGTCTCTGTTTGTTCACGCTGGGAATATAGCGTCTTTAAATAAAATTTGGTAAGAGGAGATCTCGATGCTTTGTGTCAAGTAATGCTAACAAGGTTTAACAGTTTTGAGAGGTTAAGTCCCCAGGGCTTCTATCTTCTCATAATGACAAAGAAGTTTGTATTGTCAAAGGGGTTTCGGTGACATAATATGTTGGACTGAAGCCTTAGTTCAGCTGGAAACATTACTTTTATAACAGGCCATTTATAAATACGTTTCCCTGCTGTGTACCAAGTGGGATAGGGGTACAGTTACTTCGTCCAACCCTTTATAAATTACCTCTAAATTTCACAGTCATCACGGCTTTTAACAGTGATTTTACATTTTTAGTATTTATATGATACATCCCGTTGTAAGCCGCTTAACCTGGAATGTATTGACAGTGTGGTAGCCAATCTTGTGATGTCGGGACATGGTACAAACAAAATAGTCATAGTCAGTGAAAACGCAAGGTGACACAAATATTTTTCCAGTAAAAAATCTGTTAATTAGAAGAAAACATTTCCCTTTGTAGATAGAAATCTTAAGAGCTGTTTGGAACTCATTAAAATATGAGCTACAGACTGCTTGCTCGCACGCACGAGCAAGCTGGACCAATGGACCATTAATCAAAGAGGTCGACAATAAACGGTGATTGCATCTGCTTGACCAATTTGTGAAGTTGTTCGCCACGTGAGCAATTACAGCATGGAGAGGCTTTCCAGCACCTTTGAACAAGTCCATATTCGGAAGCGAAATTAGTCGATAAAACGTCACATTGGCGTTAATAGGCTGACCATCGAGTCTATTAACAGACTAAATCGTCCCTATGCGGAACATAAAACCCTGAGAAAATAATTCCGATTTTCAGTTGCATTAACTGAGGTTCAAATAATTCCGCCTTCGAGTTCTGTTTAGAAAAAGCTTAATCTTATATCAAATTAGTTTTGTCAGGCAAATTGTGCTTGAAATAAAAGATTTGCACAAAGTAAATAGCTGAAACAATATTTGGTCAATATGCTTTAAATCCTTTGTATGATTTTGAATTTAAAGCGTCTTATTTCACCTGCCATATCTGTTCTGAAAACACTCCATTGTGATTCAAATGGAGTTTTCGTGTAGAGCTCGCACAAATCTGAAACAACAATATTATTTGCCGAAACGAAAGAAGAAAATGTGACCTGTGTCATTACGATGATTTATTCACACACGGAGACATACTTGTAACCTGAAACAAATCTCTTTTGTGACGTTGATTTAATTTCGTCTAAGAGAGAAGCATGTTGACTAGTGTCCGATTTCCTAATTCACAAAAGAATTGTATGTAAGGTCGCTTGGGTAAAGTAATTTAGTGCCATATTAGAAAAGATGGGTCACATTTAACAAGGTGGAAAATTGATTTGTAGAGATAAAATGCCATAAAAAACGACTCGGAACTTTAAACATTCAGGCTTAAAGCCAAATCATTTAAAATCTCCAAATTGGAATGAATGCTTAAATCAGAAATAATCGGGCACGAATACCTTGTAAATAATAGTGTCTCATCATGACAATGGCTTTACATTTCCTTGTTTCAACTGTTTTGGGAAAACCACATATAAACAATAAGACTTATTAACCTCTTCACAGATTTGTTTTCATATTTGCACGCACATGCACCTGTAAAATGTGTTGCATGAAAGAAGAAGGTGACCTTTCATTTTCAGTCTATTGAAAAACAAGAAGATGCCAAAGCATGATGGTAAAATTCAAGTGTAGAATTTCAGGAACAAAGCAAGCAAGACAAGCGATTGTTTTCCAGTCACTAATCAAAGATTTTAAGATTGTGAAAGAATGTATAGAGTTACTAGACTTTGTTAAACTCAAACTATAATACAATTACAATTTATTATGTTAATGACACTGTCAGCGCCATCTCCGTTCAACTGAGATATTGCAAAGAACCAAGTGCTTTAACGTCTTCTCTTTGATCCCATTTGAAAAGCGAACCAAAAAATCTACAGTAGCTAACCGGCTATATCGCTCAAACATCCACCATTAGAATGTCAAGATTGACTCATGATAAAAAAACATCCTGTATGAGAACAATAGCTATTCTTATAAATTCATCGAATGAAAATTTGCTGAGATTTTTTTCTGTGATTAATTACATTTGATGGGCATATTTAAGTGATGCATTGATTGGAAAATGGACACAGATCTTCGACATTAATAACATCTAAACAAGCGTCTTTCTGTGTTATATTTTTTACAGTAATTATACATCCCCAATTGAGACAGACAAGTAAACTACATTTTGTTGTGTTAGTTGGTATATACATGCACAAATAAACAGAATAGCCCAGTACGCAACTCTCTGCAAATCAATATAACGTTATACGTTAAACTGCAAAAAAAAAAATCTATCTGGATAATCAGTGTGCGTTTCCATTTCACTGGCATTCTTCAAATGTTATCAGCTACTTGCTTAAACTTATCTGTTAAACCTGTAGCCAATCTTCAGTCTTTATCCATCATTTGGGGTTAATTATCTGTAAAGTTTCAGCAAACGGCTAAATTAACTCGAGAAACTGTAACCTTAGTGCAATTCGTCATACCAAGTAACGTCTCTGTAACGTCTCTGTATATATTTACATTATGTTAAAAGCAGTTTTTTCTCTTGAAGCACCATTGACTTTAATTGATGGAACGGTGTAAAATCTGATTTTTGACATATGATTTTAAAAGTGTGGTGGTTGTATAACTGTCTCCCAGATTATCTTTAATACCACTTTAAGGTTCTGCTGAGTTTTTGAACGGTTGCAGATCATGCTTATTGCATCATGGACACTTTTTTGAGATAAGATTCCCAAAATTTTATTTTTTTGTGAAATATAAAACTTGACGAAATCGCTAAAGGTGTTCTGTAAAAAATCAGCAGCAGTGCATAGCAGGAAAATACTGTCGGAATAAAAGATAATGAAATAGTTGTGTTCTCGTTCTAACACGTAACATCAATTGATCACAAGACAGTCTGACAGTTTGATCCTCTATCAGCGGATCAGAACTTTAGTCATATATAATGAGAAACTATCCACTGCCGGTAAAAGAAATTCGATGAAAAACGGTACAATCATTACAATTAACACTACATTGAAAGAGGGACACTTTTATCAACTTTCAACAGAAACATCGAATGTCTGTAATAACTGTCTGATTGTTGATGCCTGGCAGACAAGTACACTTTACTATCACTTTTCAATTGATAATACATTCACCTCGGTTTACATGTCGGGTTCTGTTTGTTTTTCTGCGTCGCCCTCTAGCAATATAGTATAATGTACTCAACTTTCTGCAGTAGTTGTATTTACTTTATCCGTAATATAAACTATTAAGTTTCATGTAAACTGTTACCGTCAAAATAAGAGATAAAATTGACAAATACTGTTTTAGGGTCAATGCGAAACGTTTAATAAACGACACTGACACTTATAAATTGCTATCAACCACCAACGAGCACTCAACACCTGTGTCCCTTTAATTTTTCACCGCTAAGACATTGTTTGTCTTTATATTTCTTTATTTTCTTGTGTGAATAGATACACTGTTTGAAAAACAACGCGTTCTTTATAACTTTAAATTCTAAAGAGAGTCTATACGATATCGAGTGTTCCCTTGTTTGGTAATTTGAACAGAAACTAACCTATATTTTTATACACCATCTAATCTTTTTGGAAAGAAATGTGCCATTATATAGCTATTAACTTACTGTTAATTGATAATTTGCATAAATCAATACAACGAAGCAAAATTGACTGGACTTGCAACTGATCTGCATTTCGCCAGTTGCAGTTTTCAGTTCGAAACGCGAGTTGCAAATTGTTATCTGGTCTGCTTTTCCAAATTCAAATTGCTCGTTAGATGTAGTGTTTCCTTATATTTTTCTTTGAAATTGGATGGTTTGTTCATCAATATTTTGTGACCTTAACGTCATTTTAGAGATCTTGAGGGGATTTAAATATGCACATATTTTAAATTCTTTCACTTTGACGTTGAGCTCTTTTTAATTAAATCGGATCTAATTTAAATAGTTGTTTTATTGTTCGCCAGTCTGTTTGTAAATAAAATTGTTTCGATAAGATAAACTTGTATACGCTCTTCACATTCAGTAGGGTGACTTCTTGCTTCGTTTCTACCGCACAATAGCTATGCTGATTGCCTGTGAGGTCGGATCGTAGACACCTGGCGCAGAGCTACCTGGTGCAGCAATTACACATTAAAGGGATACGTGACTTCTCATTATATTAAATTGATTGGTAATTTTCTTTAGTCCCATTCATTTCCATGTAACGTATGGTATGGCCTGGAGGGAAAATGGGTGGGGTATGGTTTTTATGAGGATACTGGGAAAATTACATATTTGGTGTAAATCTGATGGCAACGGGTGGTTATATGTGAGGAGGAAATGATTATTACGCTTTTGATTTGAATTTGATTATCACCCTTCATTCCTTGTTATGTCGGGGTTAAGACAGATGGTACAAATGTACGGTCGCATAGCAAATTTCAGTGCGAAAAAAAGATTTAGTAGTGTTTGTAATAAAAATAGAAGTACGAAATTGTAGAATAAAGGTTATCACAAAGGGGTGTTTGGAATAGTTTTAACGGAGAGGATCACATATAAATGCTGGAGAGGAACATATGGGTTCTGTGATTAGTGGATCACAGAGACTGAGAACTTGAAACAATAACAGCAGGCATAAATGCACATGTAGCACAGCACCTAATCATGAATTCTCCGTTTAGTCGTTCGAGTGCTCACCATACCATTTTACATTTATTCTTATAGTTTTGTTTTTTCACCGAGTTTTTATGTTAATTCGTAAATCATAAACAGCAAAGCTTGGGTATTAAAGTAGTCAAACTACATTCTCGTGTCTTCTTTTCCATTAAAACTAATACGAAGATAAGCCCCTTGTTTATTTTTTATTTGATTCATTAGACAGTTCGTGCTTTTTGTACACCTTCGTTTATGTAGGGATTTGCGGTAGCTCCAATCCCATAACTGTATTTGATATATTACGATTTTTTTTTACCAAACCGTCTTCCTCTTTCAAATGACTCAAATTTATTTTAAAAAACACACCGCGTATATATCACTTGGGCCTTAATGGATTTTTAAGAAACCTGACAGGTTTGACGAATAAGAGTTGCGGTAACTTTGACCTCACCTGACGTTAGACGTTAATCACGTGGTCTTGATACATAACGTAACTCATTCTGTCGGTTTGCTTTTACAGGTGTGACGAATGACTAATTACACATCGAATGTGTTATTTCACTGCGGTGTTTAATGATGCGCTGTTTCTGTCGTTACAAGCATTTGCAGTATAATGTGAATGCTGCTTTAAGACCTCTAGTGTACTGTCATCTTCAGAGTTACTGTTTCTTAAAGCAACAAAACACAGTATGAAATACACATATTGTACAAATTGTACAGTATGTCTGTTTGCCTTGTAAGACATTATGGCGTTCTTATATACCCTATGAACCGTAGTTATAGACGTGAAGGCCAAATATAAAACAAAGAACGTAAATACGGGATTGTATTGCCCATTAGGTTTTGTACCTTAGACATTATTAACCACGTGATTTGTTTTTAGGTAAAGAAAGCTTCTTTTGTCAGTTGAAGATACCTGCCATTCACAATTATCCGAATTACTGTCATTCAAGTGTCAAGTCCTAAAATAATGACTATTTTTATTATTGTTTTCCTTCCCCAAAAATCTATTATATCGATTTGTATAATTTAATTATGCCAAAATTGTCTTTAAACGTTGAAAAACAATCTTTATGGGGTCCATTGGAAATTCTTTAGAGGTATTTAGAAATAATTGTTGAATCGTTGGAGAATGAAAATTATGCTTGTAATAGAAATAATGATATGTGAAAAGTGAAACGAAAACTATGTAAGTTTGTTAATATTTCATGTTTTCCAATTAGATTTTGAAGTAGACCTACCCTATCATCTAATTTTTTGGAAAAGGACTATAAAGACAGAGAGGTTTATACTAATTTAAAGTATTTATTTGTTTATCTTGTATTGAATAATTTCTACAAACAGAGCAGGATTTGATTGCTATAATTACATTGTAAAACTCTGTTTATCGGTCTTTGCTTTGATGAAAATGGAACCAACATCAAAGAATTTTAATCAATGTTTTTTCCCGATTTATGAGAAATCTTGACTTTCCACAAGAAAAGTTGCACAAAGGTCTCGCTTGCAGCAACTATCCCCTATTAAATAATGGAGCAGTTTTTGTGAATGGAGGTTAAGCATGCTAGTGTAAATTTAATAACAATATTTTTACAACCCTTTTAACGTTACAAGATGTAAGAAAGGATGTATTGAATGTCATACCCCGAGGGAGCCCGAGAGTTGACGGTTGGACGCCAGGTTGCGATGTGATAATTGGATTGTACACTTTATCGCCTTATTGGCGAGTAGCGAGTTGAAATTTGTAGATCATTTGTTCGGGGTGTCAAATCGAATGTTCGTACAAACTCTTTTGTTAGATTAAATGGCCAAAGTCCTGTCGCCCCCAGTGTTGAAAGGTCATTGTGCCAGGCCCTAAAGGCATTACCAGTGTTTTCCCTGTCATCACATTACATTTTTTTAGAATATAATATTTATTTGTTTATTCTATTTGTGATCGGCAATTTCAAGAATTGAGTAAATGCGAAAATTGCAGCCGGATGAAATTAATATTGCAATGAAACTAGTTTTCATTTTGTAATATTAATCAAATATTTATTACCCTTAGCTTCATGTCGTATTTTATATCACTGGAATGATTTGCAGTGTAGGCAGAATTTTCTGGTATTGAAATTTATAGCGGAGCACCAAAGGTGTAAAAATACAAAATATATATAAGAAATGCGGGGAATATTAATTTTAGAGTGATATGCATATCACATAATTCATTTACAAATTTTATTACCCGTCATAAAACATGTTTTAATTACCCTGTACAACATCAGAAGCGTCCCCGGTTATACTTCTCCGTGTGCGAGCAAGATATTTTATTTAGATATTTTATGGAATAATGAAATGGCTATTCATATAATAAAACATGAGCTTACATAACCTGAAATAAAAATTGGACCTAATGGCACCGACAGTTATATTGTAATTTAATAACTATACGTTGACTGTACTAAAACGGGTATTTCCGTCTGGGGAGTGAGTATAGTAAAAAAAGAACAAAGAGTTCTAAAAGTGTATGATCAGTCGGCACATGTAATAAGACAAGGTTTATGACAGAACATCAAGACCACGTATACCACCACAAGACAATTGATCGAAAAGGGAGCGGATTAGAAGTCTAGTTGTTAATGCGCTGGACTTGTAATCCAGGGATAGCAGGTTCGATTACCCGCTCCTCCACTTATATGGCTAATTGTCTTTCGGATGAGACCTAAAACCGAGGTTCAATGTATCGGTGCTGTACAGCGGGCATGTTAAAGCACCAGGGAGTGTCTCTCGAAAGGGATGCGTTCTTGTTGATCACTAGATGCATTAGGTATCTGCAACCGCGGTTTAATATCCGGTATAAGAAGTACCAAGACTGCATTTTTCATTACTAGTGTTGGCTGTAATGGAAGAGGCTGCCACCTGTAGGAAAAAGGGTAATGATATTATAGGATGAGACTGGACTCATCATTGACAAAGAGAGCTTGCATTTAATGGCAGTGGAGCTCAAATGAATTAACGTAGCTTCTGTACAAGATCTGGTCGTGAATTTTACTTCATTTTTTCGTTCTTGACCAGTAAATCTCAGTATGAACAATGTCAAGAAGCGTGTTGTAAAGAAACAACCATAAAAATATGAGGGTCTTGATATGTTGATGTACAGATGATCAAACGCTATCAGTATACGTCATCTTCTGGGACGCAGCAGATAGATGTGATCTTGTGTCTGAATGCAGTCCTCTTTGATTTAATTAAACTGAACATTTCATTGCAAATATCTAATAATATCTTAAAAGATTGCAACAGGTTAATATATTCTTGGTTTGTCATGTCATATCATCGATGTCAAGGTGACAGACGAAATCAAGCGAAGAAAATCGTTAAAATCTCGTTTACACACGACTGATAATCGGGTATGATCGGGATCACACGTACATTATTACGTCATGCATAATAGAATCAAATTGAATGTCGTAACTGAAATGGCAGTTTAACGATTTCTTTTATTTATCAATGATTTTCATCGTCAATAGGGCGTATCACATCCATTTTGGACATATGGTCAGCGATAAATTAGTGTCATGATTTCCCATGAAATCTTGCTACCGGACATGCGAATTGATGAACACCACATAGCAAGGACATGATAATGGTCATTTTTGTAATTGGAAATACTCACGTGCTTAGTGTCCCAAGGCAAAATCAATAACCTATTTGAATGGACGTTCTGAAAGTCCAGTGGAATTTCTTTGCAGTACCATAGAAACCCATTTGAACCCAATAGACAGCCATTTATTCTGTCCTCGGATTGATGCGGCTATGGAATTAATTTTCAAGAAATTGGTTTCTGCATTGAATACGATATCAGCGAAAAAATGCATTCTGTCCAACAATTTTCAGAAAAAATGCATCCCACAAGGACTTGCAAATTGATAGCAAAACGTTAACATTAATAGCAGAGTCGTCTGTTTAATGACTTTATAACATTTTGTTTTCGTGTATCTTATAAAATTTGAGTTTTCCCCATGATGTTTTTAAAGAGAATAATCTTGATGTAGCTTCAGTGTAATAAACGTAAGATTACTACAGGGTCGAAAAGGCAAAAAACAAACAAACAACGTAGAACATTTAGCAGACGTATCAAGAATACATCGAGGAGTTACAGCTCAAAGGTACCATGCTCATAATTTCATAGATAAAGAAGGCCCATTGCACCTTTTTGCTTTAACTCCTCGATATATTGTATATATATTATTTTAAAATTGTTGTCCATGTCTCGAAGAATATGAACTTGTCAACTTTCCATTCAACCCTTGTCAGCTGAGCCGGTAGAAGAATCTGGCCGAGAATAATTTACATGTGTATCAAATTTACATAAAATATGCATTTATTGTCACTCTATTCTACGAGTTCTGAAAAAATCTCTCCATTTGACTAGAAAATACATTTATGAACGTTCGTTTGATAAATTATATCTTGTAACTGTACTTGCTAGTCCCATCTGTTCACGTTCGTTCTAACGAAATCACACGAGATGTGACACGTGTTGCGTAATTCATCGTTCAAAATGTCGGAATCCATCGTATTATTAACAACGGTCCATTTTGGCATAATTAAGTTACATTCCTCCGTTTCAGATGAATTAAGGAAGTATCACCGTTATCATTTCTAAAAATCAGCGAAACGGAAAATATCTCACGTGCTGCCAAAGTTTCTTTGATACAATTAGAATTATAAGCCATATTTGATTTGTATCTATGGCAACCTTCAGCATTCTACTACATGTATAGGAGGTTTTCATTCAAGAGCTGTCTCTACAGTTATCATCTGCAGTTGTTCTTTCTTTTATAGTTTTTTTGTTCTCAGTGCATATCGCTGCTTGACAACCTCAACTGAATAATAAGAGAATCTTATTTCAATTTCAATCTCTTTAGTTTTTGTGACATTGACTTTTGTAATATTCTGTGATATTTTCTCAACAGTCTTCTTAACGGTAGAAACGCCGTAAAACGTAAGAACATGTTTGACTTGTCGTCTTGGTGACTTGACCTGGTGGTACTTGTGTTTGTTATGCTCAACTTCGTTTGAACTCGTAACAGAAATTATCAAAGGTGTCCGAATCAGAAGTGTATATATCCTATCCCTGTTAGACTTATAAAAGTATGTTGAGATTGAGAGGTCTTTTTTCTCTCGAAGTCTTATTTTCTTTTAAAAAATATCTGTATCAAAAATGTGTCTCAATCAAAGCTCATCTCAACACTTCTTTAATGATTCCTTATGTCATGGCAATTATAGAACCATGCAAAATCCTGCCCGGTTCTGATCGCATTTGTCCAGTCGTTAGAGTCAAGGGAAGGAGAAATTATGAAGAAGTTGTAAAATGTCCAGAAAAGACGAGGTAATGAATCTAACGACTGATGCCAGTCTATATCCCTGTAAGAACTAGTAGAACCGGAAACCTTATATGTGCACCTAGTGTAGATTATGACTACCAGGGCATCTGTCAAGGCGGTCTGAGCATAGCCTGTCTGCACACTTCGCTTTAGAGTTGTTAAGTTTGTTGACACACATGTTCATATATGAACAATTAATGTTCCTTTTAAACTGACAATAGACCAGTCTCTATCAGAATCTTTGTAGCCAAACCGTTCAGCAATCTTTATATGCATTGTCCTAACACCTGAGTCGCCGAAGTAATTACAGAAGTGGTCTTTCTGACAAATGGTTAGATTTGAATGACCCAGTATTTACTCTACAAAGTTTCACTACATATCGCGTGAACCAGGCGACTTCCCACACCCATTTTAGGATTTTTGCCCATTTATGACCATATTTTACAAACTATTCTATTTCCGAGCATGTCTTTCTGAGAACGAATTCAACTTTTTGACTATAATTAGATTTGCCGATTTTCTTTTAACAGTTTTCGCCCGAGGCAAAGTTGTTTCACGGAAACCAGAGCGAAAAGCATTTCGTCAAGCAATTCTCTTCTAATTAGGTTCGTTTAAGATTTTCTCCTCTGTAAATTTATTGTGTCTGAGAAAATTTAAATAATTTAACATCGCTGTGGCCCGAGGCAAATTTCCATATATTGTGAGAGCTATGATTCAGAGAGACTTTATGAAAGAGACAAGAGAGGTGGGACATGGATATCTCATATTGCTTTAATTACATAAAGCCCCACGGCCATGGCCAATGAACCTCTGTCGTTTGTACTTAAAGAAACTCAGTCTTGAGTCTGATTTGTGTTTTTTTGTCTGCTATTTGTTTAAAGTCTTACTCTTAAAATGTGGCCACCGTGTCAAGTAAAAAATAAAGATTTTACATTACTTTTTTGCGTCTTGGCTTATCAACCCGAAATAGGAGATTCGTGACTATGAAGGCACACAGACAAAGACATTTAGGAAATACGTTAGCACAGAAACTTAGGCACACCTTATGCACGTGCTGCTCAGTAAACTTTAAATGTCACTAATGTTCAAATGACACATCCATTTTCTCCACTACGTGTTTTTCTCCCTATCTCAACAGTCAAGGTAAAATTCATCGTTTTGTACAGTTATATTTACAGTTAACAGGTGTTTCTTCTCGAGTACACTGTGCCAGCATTCTCCTATCTACCAACAACTATATTCACTTTTTGATGTTTTGAAACATCCATAGGGACGGGAGATTATGTAATCTAGTACGTAACCTACCCTTGAGGTTAAAATGCAGTCGTACATGTAACATACTTACAATGTTTGATGCTCATTTGCACTTCTCCAAGATAACATGCATCTGGCTGTTGACGACAAGTGTTTATACTTTCAGACCTTTATCTCAGACTGCCAGTAACAAATTTTTTTTTATTGAATTTGGCCTTGGCATCACGGTCTGTGAAGCTTTTCCAACACTAACAAGTTACAAACGTGGCTTTTACAATATAAAATGTAATAGATATAAGATTGTATACACCGATGGACGTGCGTAAATGTTTACCTTGACTACACAGGACGTGTGTAAATGTTCACCTTGACTACACAGGACGTGTGTAAATGTTCACCTTGACTACACACGACGTGTTCACCTTGACTACACACGACGTGTGTAAATGTTCACCTTGACTACACAGGACGTGTGTAAATGTTAACCTTGACTACACACGACGTGTGTAAATGTTCACCTTGACTACACAGTAACCTGTCTTAGATAGCCAATTTCTGTGTTTTCCAAACAGTTGTTTTATGATACAAATGTCAACGGCCATCTGGTAGTGAAGCTGATTTTTAACGCAGATTCCATTGTTCATGTATAAACAGCACGAATTCAACTGAATATAGAGATTCTGTAAACATCACATAACATAACAGTTCCAGTCTGCATTGAATCTCTGTTTATGTAGATTGAGCATTTAATAAATAATTATTATCTTTAATTATTAAACGTAAACAATAACTTTCCTTTGATATAGAAGTTGATGGCGAATTAACAACGTTTCTGTATAATTTTTTTTCTAAATCAATATACTTTTCTTTGATTCCAGTGAGTTTTATAGCTCCGCTTTCTCGATGTTAAAACTTATTTATGCAAAGATAAATTATTTCATTAAAACTTGCACTTTCGTTTAGTTACTAGTTTCGTTATATAAATTTATTTTATGTTAACTAATAAAATACTGTGTTCAATCAGTGAAATATAATGTGATAAAGGTTTGCCGAAACTACTTTTTGCAGTGGTGCATATAAATAATTTAGCTTTTGTTTTAATAGTTAGTATAAAATAAAAAGAAATTTGTTTGTTTTATGTGGATATGGAATTTATCTCAACTCGAAGTGATACAATTTTCGCGTTCGTGAACATATTAGAATTGTATCACTTTTCAGTATCTACTCAAAACAAACAAATATCCACAATGTAATTGCAAAACGGATCAAATATTTATCTTGTATATTATCATCCTTACTGTTGTTGAAACCATTAGCACTTCGTTATAACCGATTTACTACCAAGTTTAAATCATTATAACCGATTCCATATAGG
>JAUMHA010010012.1:0-16728 GCA_032359765.1 Saxidomus gigantea
CCCAATTATATCATCATTTCTTAAATATTACAAATGTAAATTCCCGGCAGTGCAAAATTCCAAAACTTCACCAGTGACACCCCTTAAGGAGGAAAATTATTGTTTTTTCACACAAAAAACAGGAGTAGTATTCAATTTAAAACTGCAATAATTTTATTGAAGACAAATTGAGTATAATAATATCCTCATCATAGCCAGCCCCTTATCTATCTCACTGAAAACAGTTTAAACTTTGAAAACACAGAAGAAATGAAGTACATAAATATATTTAACATTTTGAACTGTTACTCTTATCACCTAATCTTTGATTTAAATATAAAGTATATATACACTTTCTATGCATGGACAGAAGCTGATTGATTTTGTCAACAGTATTGTGCACTGGCCATACTGCTTGTAGAAGCAGTCAAAACAAGCTGTCGTGTATGAAGTTTAAAGAAACGGTTGCTGCTACATGTTATATCTAAAGACTAATAAATTGTTTTTCCTACACACATTTCACATGCACATACGCTTAATAAAAATCTTGTTCTACTTTTTCTCAGGTAATAATTCATGTATCATATATATGAGACTCATATGAAGAAATAATAATGCCTGCACCAGGATTTGAACTTGGTTTGTTCAGAAATTGTCAACAATGCTATAAATAAATTTGACCAACTGCATGACTGTATAAAGTGGTGCTAATTAATACAATCTTCCTTCTTTCACTCCCGGTCAGTTTGATACAAAATTTATTCTTTTAAAACGAATTATGTGCTTGTGAAGCTCTTAAAATAAGAAGGTGAATTCTTTCTGCAATTGACTGAAACCACCATCAGATAGCAGACAAACTCAGAACCAGTTACCAATTTACTGTCCTACTAAATGTATTTCTTCATTCGGTTTCAATTTTCCACACATTTTATGCGCAGACTGACCGAAACAGTAATGCACACACTTGGACAAAGAAACAAGAACTTACCTTTCGAAATTTATTTCCCGATTGAGCCGAACAGGTGAAGAAACTATCGCAAACTATTACAGTCCTATTATAGTGGTATAACGCTTGCGTTATCTACAGATAGAAATAAACAAGTTGTTTTCATTAATCTATTGGTTAGTTCATTTGGAGTGACAGTTATTTGGGGGGAAGTAAATTTGTAGTATTTGAGGTGCAGACCGTGACCGCACCCCTTGTTGTTTATTGGAGATTTGTCATTTCGTACATGAATAACTGAACCCGCCCACCCATAGAATACGAACGTCTTTTTATTATGTTTAATTGATTTCGTTTGCATATTTTTCTTCTTTATTTCCATTTCTGTTTTATTTCTGTATCACTTTTGTTTTCATGTTTGCTTCACATTCTCACATTTTTTCCCCTTTTTCTTGTATTATTCAGACATATATCTTTATGGTAAGGTTGAAATTAGAGTAAACATTTTAGGTGGATTCTTATTGTTCTTGTTCTATTTCGTATTGAAGGAGAAATGGTTCTATGGTCGGACAAGTGTTTTTTTAGACATTCCGAATAGAACAGGGAGAATCGACTGTTAAGTGTCTTTAAGTCTGAGGTTGTTATTTTTCTGTATGTCTGAGTATGAAACATATCTTGTCTATAACTAAATAATCAGATGTTTATCATGTAGAGATGACTTTTTAATTTTATTATTAATTTGTGCTGTGTTTGATACGTATTTGAGTGTTTGATACGTATTTGAATGGCAATTGGAATGGTGTGAATTTATTCTGAAAAAGGTGTTAATTTGATGGTCACTTTTGAACAGTTGTGTGTTTGTGATAGACAATATAGTTATAACGGCTCCGGATATAACAACATTTCGGATATAAGGAACACATTGTCTAGGCCCGATGCTTCTTTCTTCTTTATTTCATAATTAATTTTATATGGATATAACGTACTCCGGATATAAAGAACAAGTTTAAATGGTCCCAATTAGTTCGTTATATACGGAGTTTACTGTAATGATTAAGAAATGTGTGTATATACTTCACGTACCTCTTGATAATTTAAAATTTCAGCATCAGTCGTCTTGACATTTGAAATGTCCTTTGATTCAGGTGCAAAAACTTGCAATTTATGCGCAAAACCGGACAACATGTAACCGAGCTGGTTTTTACAAGGTTTAAGGGAGGTAGCTTACTGCATGGTTATACTGTTGCAAGCACGTTTAAGGGAGACAACTCCTGCGACTTTATCTGGAGTATGTTTAGTAAACCGGATTTAGTTACGGGTGGTTTTAGCTGATCATATATAATCTACATTCCTGTTTGATGATATTGTCTACAACAATGATGAATACGTAGGTGTATTATGGAATTGGCAAACTTTACTTTTAATTCAGAGTAACGTCAGTTGTGGCTATCTTTCTTCTTCATTGATCTTGACACGGTCTCTCTAAGTTTGGAAGTCCACGGTATTGGGTATAGTTTTCAATTCGGTTAAGGGACACATACCTTTCTAGCCCGAGAGAATAGCAAAATACAGTTATTTTTTTTTATAGAAATTTCCGCATGTGACTGAGTGGTTATTAGTTCCTGTCAGTTTACAGCTTTGATATTGGAAGTGATCAAACAAATGGAAGGGTCTTCTTCTACTAGTATAGTTGCTCTTACTTTAGGTGTAGATCAAATTGACCTTGCAAATTATTTTGTTCTATTAATTGTGCGTTTCTCTCGAAGAATGACAGACAATATAAGTGAATTTGTAGGTGGTTTGGTCTCTTGGTATCGGAGTGCTTTAATCCATCAGTTTGCTTCCGTGACGCAGTGGTAGCGCGTTCGCATCGGTATCGAAGAGTCCCGGGTTTGATCCCTGCCAATAGCCATGTCGGTAGTGTCTTTAGGTAAGACAGAAATGTGTCCACATTGTCTCTCTCTTCAAGGTTGATTCCATCCGGAATGAGTCTCGAGAGCGATTGATATAAGTTGTAATAACTTATTTCGCAATCGAGATTAAATAAATTAGTATAAATATATACGTTTGCTGCTGTGAATTTCCATTACAAATATGATGCTCTAGATTAATTTCTGAGCATTGAATGTCCTATTGCTAAGTTTTACTCTCATCAAGTCTGATGACAGTGTACTGTACCTCTTGCCCAATCTACCGGATGGAGCAGCTGAACACAGGTTATATGAGGTAAACAATCATTACTCTTCAGTTACTGGTGTAAGACTGGAAAACAACCCAAAATATTGGCCATGGTCTTGGTGTTTTAATGGTTTTTTATTCTGTGAGTTTTCCTTGATCGTTATTACAGGTTACCTGCTTCTATGTATAAGCTTGCTTGTGGTTGAATATCCCTTTCGTTGATTTGTTCACTTATTATTATCGTCAAACGTCTAGACTGCTATAGAACTGCTATAAAAGACTAAAAGTTGATGTTAGCCATTTTATTTATATAAAAAATGTATGCTAAAATTCCATTCATTGTTTATAAACGTGTGTGTTTTAAGAATACAAGTGTACTGTTTTCATTGTACATAGAGGAGAAGACTCAAAAGGAAAGGCAAGTCAGAAAATAAATTGTCTTTAATTTGAAGAACTTGGGTGACACTGTCATTGCTGGTCTGATATTCTAACATTTTATATGAATAAAAATCTTTACAATTTTTAGTAAGGCTGATTAATGGTAAGTATGAATCGTTACAAATCGAGCATTGACATAATTTCGAATACGTACTTCATTTTCTGTCATTTTCGTTCATCTTTCTTTTATAAGATATAAAATGTAGTTTTACTTCATACTTTGCGGAACATGAGATAAAAACGCTGTATAAAATTGAAGAGTCATGTTTTAGAAAATTATAGTTATTGCTTGGTATTTTAGTCAGATTACATATAAACTTTAAGCCTTCATCAGTCATTATTTTTGGACTGAGGTAGTCATTATTCCTCTTGACATTGTTTGATGGTCATTTAGGTTACACATATTTAAATGTTTGATCGACATGTAGGTTACACATATTTAAATGTTTGATTGTCACGAGGTTACACATATTTAAATATTTAATCGTGATTATTTTACAAGTGTCTCACTTATACTTCATGCGCAGCTGTTATGATACACGTACATGCACTTCATTTACACTTCTACATTCCATAAATGAACATTTTCTTCCTTGTTTTCTTTATCTATTCTTACAACTTACTTGATATTATGTTATGTTCTTAGACAAGTTTTAAATAGACTGTCAATGATACTACAGTGTAATTTTCGTCACGATCAAAAACACATTGTATCAACTACCCGTCATATACTCAGCCAATGTAAAACCAAATAATGAATCTTTAATAGTATGTTTATAAAGGGTGTCTATGGAGTTTTGTTCTTGCAATTGTCCACTCTTTACATCCAAAACTTATTATTTGAAATTCGAGACATCAAACATGTGACCATAAGCTGTATATTACATATATTTCATTTTGATTGCATATATGGAGGCCAATGAACCATACATATTTATCAGTTAGACTATGAAGTATTTTTAATTAACTGAAATTCTGACAGTTGGATGGGTGAAATAAGTAAACTTGTACCCTGATATGTCTTACTTTCATTACACTTGCATGATTATTACAACGACTACAAGAGTTTAAATGCACATGGGTATCGTTATTGTGTCTATTATTTCTTTGAAACAAATTTTTGTCAGAATTTGTCACATTTTCACACTTGACCAATTTTTATTGGAAAATGTCAGTTTTTGTTTTGGAGGTTATTATGTTCATTTACCTGGAACAATCTTTGACAACTCGTTTTAAGTCGTAAATATTAACGCGATTCATGATTTCCTAATTTCGGAGCTTATTGCATACTTTAAGAAAGGTGCAATATATGATTATTTAAGAACCAAATTGAATTCAAAATAATATTGAATCAGTGAATCTTTTAATATTCTACACAAATGTCATTAGACAAAACTCTTAAAAGATCAAGAAGCGATCAAGTTCACAGAGGTCATCACTTACAGTACTGCCTATCTGAAGTAAACCTAGACTACACAGGGCACGATCGCTTCATGTTAAAAAGAGAATTATTAAACTTGAAATTTGGTTATTAGAGCCCCATGTGACTTGTTTTATCCGAAATAAGTGTGGAATAACTCATGTTTTTACAAATGAGTGTTAGGTTTTAATGTTTATTACAAATGATTGTTAGGTTTTAACACCTTTCAACTCAGTGAAATCTTACCGTAATTTTATTGTTCCAAATATTCACTGATCGATTTAGGTATTGGTCTCATTAAACTCGGAATCTGAGCCTCTAGGTTCTTGTCTTCGGTATCCGCCAATTTTTCATATCTATTTAAGGTACAGATTGTGGCGAGGATGCTTCGTTCATTTGATGTTTTTAAAGAAAATATAGACGAAGTTGTAAGCTGATTTAGTTATGCAGAATCATTTTGTGTAGATATACTTGAAATATTTCTCACGGAATGTTTGAAAGACTTTGTCTGCTATCAAGTAGTTATAGTTTTCAAAAGTCTTAAGTAATTTTATAAATGCATTCCCTTATACCTGTGAAAAGTGTTTACTTACATGTAGTATACAGGTTTTGCTTTTGCTATTTCGACTGGTTTCAACACGACATTGTTCGAAAGAATAGAGGTTTTACGAGCTTCTTGGAAACAAATATTTTCAACATTTGTAATCCCTTGAACTTCTTCACAATGCTACCATCTCTTTACTTGAATGAGACCCCATTACCACCATCTACCTGTTTGCTGGCATTTTGACAACTGGTCTTCTGATGTTGGGAATTGCTCTAGCCACATTTCAAACGTACGCCCTCATTCCAGTATTTGTCTTCATAGTATCAAAAACTTTCTTTTCTAGCAGAATCTGAGGGATTTGGAAAAAAGTCTCATGATGTTTTATCTTTAAGTGTGACATTGAACAACTGCATTTCGAACATCGGTTTCGCACGTCGTCTCGATGAAATGAGCATTTGGTTTAACTTTTATATTTATCTTTTGAGGAGTTTGTGACGTCTGGGTATGGTACATGTAACACTGTTTGAACTAAGTTTCATGAATATCTATCAATAGTTTTATGATAATAAGCCAAACATGAACAGACTGTCACGTATATCAGGATGGTGTCATGCCTTGTACATTTTAGCACGCAGTATTTAATCACAATTTCTATTTCTGTTTATTTTGCAACGGTAGAGTTGTCGCGATAGTAATTCAATTAGAAATTAAAAACGCCGGAAAAAGCTACTTCCATATCCGAAACTCAGTCTTTTTTTCCGACTGCTATAATCATATTTAAGTTCTCGAGTAACTATAAAAACACCTAAGGCATGAAAGAAAAGAATGATTATTCCTATACAGTTTTTATCAAGTCTGACAAAGGCTACTGCGGAGAATGTCACGATAAGCAAATTGTATACACATGTACATATTGGGGAATATGGCATATAATTCCCACAAATTTATTTCAAAATCTGACGAAGGGTTTCGATGCGATTAGTCTTAAATATTTTTCATAAAGATATCTAAGGAAATATTTTCTCGCTCCCTTGCAGCCATATTTATGAAAAAATCAAAGTGACTTTAAAACATTGGAAGAGAATCACCATATGAACATAGCTACGAAGTTTAACCAAGAATGTACTTTTCTGACGGTTTTATTATTGAAGTTGTTTTTTATATTCTACGTAAACCCGTCACCACGACGAGTAAATATTGACACCAAGGGTAAAAATTGACCACATACAAAACAATTAAAAATTGTGAGCTACAATATCTCATCTCTAGTTTTTTGCGGTTAGGGACAAGTAGATTGTCAAACCTTTTACCATAGAAGTAATTGTAAAACAAGTGACCGCCAATCAGACGAAAACATTTATTACACAATCGGCATGATTTGAATAAACGTTGAAACATACTCATTATATAATTGTAATAGCTTGCCATGTGCACATTATGGTCAGGTGAGATAAAAAATTGTAGACTAGACATGAAGTCAGAGTACAAGCATTTACTTCTGATACAAATGTACTTTGTAGTTGAAAGCTCAGCAACAAAAGGAAAATACTGTAAAGTCGGTTCTATGATTATATTTTCGCAAATTTCCCACTTCACTTAATTTAAAGTCTTGAAAGATTTATTTAACTAATCATTGAAGAATTCTCTTTCACGAATTTAAGTTTCGCGAAAAAGTATATTTGCTCACAAATTGCGAAAACAATACTGTACATTAAACTTTGAAAAGACAACTATAATTGTTGAAAATTGTCAAAATGTACAAAACGTATTTGGAAAATGTCCTCAGATAAACCATTACTTTAATTCCTGGTGAAATTAACACTTAATTGAATAAATGCAGATTTTGCAGTAGGATCTAATACATGTTTTTAATATCCAACTCAGCTTTTATGAATATTATCATAAAGTGTCTACATTATCCCTGTAATGGCGTAGAGGTAATAATTTCCAAAACATTGCTAATTTACTATTCTGAAGAAAATGCCAACGCCGGTTCGAGCAAACTAGACCTGGAATACAACACATGACGAACGTCGACCGACATAGCTTGATCACAATTTTTCATCATCAGCTGTGCTGTGATGATCTAAATATTTACTTGTTTATCAACAATACAAAGTTGTAATTTTCATTCTGTCTTTAAGTCTAGTTGCTGATGAGTGCTGCATTGGATGGTATTAAGGGATGTTATCCAGTACCCAAAGTATAGGTGTCTTGGGAGTCTTTGGTACAACTTGGCTGTTTGTAAGAGTCTTCCGTGGGCTCATGAGATATTGGTTGCATTTAAGGAAATGGTTGCATCCATCAAAGCCTAAATGTGCCGACCTTGGGGATGGATGTGACGTTGTTAGAACATAATGATTATCCTGTAATAAAATATGCGTTGAGAATGTGAGAACAACAATCTACCTTTTTTTTTCAACATAATTAGTTAATGACAGGTTGAAAAGTGAGCTAACTTTTGTTTCTAGATGTGTTCTGTTGCCAAAAACTTACCAATGGAAACATGAATAGAACTGACCCGGCTCGTGACTGAACTTGCACCCCATCAGTTTCCTTTTGTTAAATGTATATGCCATTGAATTTCATAAAATGTGTCTCATACTAGTTTTTATGTAGAGTAGTTCGAGTCTCCCTACACAATCCGGTTAAGTTAGTGGGGATGTAATGAATACTTCCTGTTTATGACCATTTGGAATAATTTGGATTTTAAAGTTGTACTTATTTTGTACTGTTGCGCAGTGGTTAGAGCGTCTGCTTAAAGATTAAGAGGTCCTGGGTCCAATCCCCGTAGGAGCATTTTTAGAAATTAAATTGAATTACATAAAAAATGCAAAATTATATCTTTAACAAGATTTGAAAACTGTACCTTTATTTTCCTTAATTGTATCAAGCTGTAAAATTACTTGAAAATATCAAAATTAACCGTGTTCATTGTTAAAAGTTCAATATCTCAAAAACATTAAAATATTGCAATTGTTTCTTATATTATATTTCATATACTACTTATAAAAGTTTTATCATCAATAGTGATGCCCCTACTCCGAATCTTTTGCTACAGTCTTGTATATTTATCTGTGTGATATGTCTCGGGGCAAAATTAGGTAAATTGTTTACCCTAAATTTTGGCATTATTGCATATTTTTTGTTACACATGTAAAGCTTGTAAAATTATAATACATGTTTTGTAATTATACATTGCTCTTAATACTTTTTAGAACCTAGAAAAAAATGTAGATAAATAGATACTTGAAAACATACCTATTTTAAATATGACCAGTTTTTTGTTAGTAGGGATAGGGCAACACAAACGGAAATAATTTTTAATTTAAGGGTGAAATGACTTTAACCTTTGCACATTGGTCAGCTAACAGATGTAAATTCTAAGAATAAAAAGTTTAATGTGTTTTGGAATAGTGTCCTTTAGACCCCCACTACCTTAGGTTAGGTAACTGGCATTTGTGAACATTACAGGTCTGTTCTTAAAGAGCTGAGTTATCAAAGCAAAAAGAATAAAGCTAAACGTTCTGCTTGCTTTATTTGAGAGTTTTCTGTGATATTGTGTCTTAACGTTGTGCTATGAGTAGAATAACATCTTCTTCACAAAATAACTGACACCTTGCAATTTGTCTAAATCTCAGAGCAAACACGTTTATATAGAACTAAATTCATGTACCCCTATCTTCCCATTTTAAGTCATTTGTTTCAGCAATAAGATTTTTAAGGTCTAGTAAGACTGGATGAACATACATTGTAGTTGTATAGTTAGGTTGTTGATATTAAGTTTTTCTTACAACGCAGTTTACTTAACCTTTAATGCACGGGTTCTGTGCTGCTACAGCGAAATGTCTTGAACATATCATACATGCATTTGCGTTATCTCCCTGTGCACACTGACACTGGTAATCAAATATCAAATCATAGACAAAAGACCACACCCAAAGAAATATTTCAATATCTAAAGTTTGCTTAGAAACTCATCAAGAACTATATCTTTTAAACTTAAAATAAATTCAACTATATTTACATTAGAAATAAGCACTTCTTTTCTCTGTGCGTATGCTCCCCAGAGCATAAACACAAGGTCGCTCGCTTTTTCGTTTAATACAGATATAACAGCATCAATGAATTGCTCCCAACCTTTGTACTCGTGAGACAGTGCAGCATCATGTCTCACAGTTAGAACAGTGTTCAACAGTAGTACACCTGTCAATGGTATATTCAATATTCTATGATATTTTGTTTTAGTTCAATTTCTCAGTAAGCTGCCTGAGATTATTGAATCGCCCATGATTCATATGTTTCATATGTTATCACGCTCGTAAGTAAATTGTCTAGCACAATGATACAATTCATAAAAGCAAGGACTCTACACGTGTCTTAAACAGCTTTAAATTGCTGTTTGTTTTACCACTTTAAAATGTTTATGCATTGTATACGGTTCGTATTGCAGGAATAGTACATACTCTGTTTTGGGGGGACTTAATAACATCAATTGGCTCAGATCATCTTGAAAAACTACCTTTCAAGCCGTTTAAAGAAGCACATTTAAGCCGAGAAATTAATTCGTTGAGTTGATACTTTCTATATAAACATCTTTGGTGTAAATGTTACGTTCTGCCAAAATATATCAGGTAATCCTGTTGTCACAGTGTTGTATCTTCTAACGTAGAAAGCGGCCCGACTGCATATTGTGAAATAATAGATCCGAAGTATGTTTTCACGGTTCTACATGGTTTATAATATACCAAAAGTTTTCAGTTTCGACGTATAAATAGTACAGGTTACGACTACTAGAAAAATATACATTTCTGCTAAGCTATACACTGTTACGTGGTATATTATTCCTCTGTTTGCAAAATGTCCATTCTAAGAAGCGCTTTTTCAGAAAGAACATTTCTTGTCCACATGCAATCATGCGATGTTCAAGGTAGTAGAGCATCCTGTCAACGCCCAACCTTGCTTAAACCTAGCATTGTACATTGTACATAAACATTAATATAATACCTCCGTACCTTGTTGCGCCCAGCCCAGAAGGTATCCATGGTTTGGACGTACGAATCCAGGTATTGTTTTCTCTAGTTCCTTGTATATACCTTTCAGACTGAAATGAGGTATTACAAAGATATAACAAATACATGTAACTATCAGGAAAATAGATAAGATAGATTTCTCAAACTGAATATATCGTTTTGCTTTTTGTTTTATCAAAATTATTTTGTACCAAAACATTATTCAACACGATCACATATTAAAATATTTACAGTTTTTTTCATAAGTAGTATTCAATAAACTAAATTTATTTGCCATTGCCTTTAATGGGCAAATATTGAACATGTGTGTTATACGAACAAACTTGGTACAGGATCAGTCGAAATTACTACACACCAACTATTTTAAAGCTCTGTGCTTTGCATTTTGGGGCAAAAACATTTTAAAAGGTTTTCATTTTGGTTGCAATGGAAATCTGAGTTCAATTAAATAAGATTATTTCAGCACTTTTGACAGATGAGCACATTCAAATAGCTATTGCTACATCAATATTCAGTGGTTTCAGGGGAGATTAAGTTTGAAGAAAACGATCAATGAACGACTTGCGATGGATGGCCAGTAGTCACAGTAGGACAATGAACAGCTCCACTGAGGAACGATATAGAAAAACTCACAAAAATAGGTTTGTGTATAAATTTAAAAAAATTGAATTGATTTTGAAATTACTGGGGATAGCAGACATTTTCTAAAAGTTATACAACATCATTATGAAAACTGTCAAAGTTATGTCGATATAAAGAGAAAACTAATAGGACATCATGATCGTCATAAAATGTATGATGACATCATTGTTATTTTGCTCTTTTGTTAATGTTATCGATTCTGATGGGCAAGTAAGAAAGACTTTTGACTGTCTAAATATTTTGCAACGAGTACCATTTGTAAAGTTAGTATTTGACCTTGAAATCATTTACCATCCATCTAAAAATTAACATAGCTTTGTGAAAATCGTTGTCATGGTAATATATGTAATATTTTCAATAATCATCGGCAAATGCTAACACAACTGTGATAGCAATGAAAGTAAGAAAATAGTTCTTGACAAAACAAGACCATGGACATATCATGATATTCCTTAAGTTTTAAATGCAGATAAACCAAAATCTGAATTATTTCATTAAAATCGATTTTATTGTTATACAGATTCATTAATTAAAGTGACATGTGCGCATCTTACTGCACATAGTGTATTTTTTGTGACAATTTTTAAAAAGCAATTTTCGGTTGCTGTGCATTCAAATGTGTGATTTTTTTTTATAATTTTGAGGTTGGTGCTTAAGAAATAAAAATATCGGAATAATAAAATAATTATTCCTTTCTTTTGTGTTTTTGTTGTTGTTGGTAGAGATTTCGGCAGTGGAAGGGAAGAAACTCCTGCATGCAGTTTTTGTTATTTTTAAAGACTGCCCTAGTCAAAATAGGAAGAGTAATATTTGGAGAGATATCGTTTCATACTGGTAACAGGAAGAGTTTGGTGTATTGGGTAATAAGCTATTATTTCCTCTACCCTTTTTTAGACGCACCTATTTCAGGTGGATTTTAAATTGAACAAAATGAGCATAATTCCACTTTAAGAACAAATATCCCTTTTAGTGTTGTCCATTGTCCATAAACAACGAAGGCCGTATATAAACACCTGAACGACAAACTGTTGTCTATTTGACGATGAATTACTCTTTAAAGATATCATTTCCACGTCATAACGCCTCACGTGTCAATTAATTTTTCTTCATACTATAGAAGTTAAAACAAATGATTTCCTTGTTTTGTTAAACTGAAAAACGGAGTGAGTCATGTTAGAATTCGCTATGTAACTATGAAATATTCATTTTATAAACCTAATGTATAAATCAGTGTTGAATACCTTCTTAATGATGACTTTGACTGTTTACTTTTCAATTCGGTTGTACATAAATATCTTTGAAGAACAGGTTACCCTAAGTCAAAACTTATGCTTCTTGGAGCGTTAATGGTTTCATGCTGATTATTAAAAACAGATGTTGGCCACGCGTATTAAAACCGCAGATTATTGCTAAAGGCTTACCTTGGAGGAATATACCGAGCTTTAATTCCTTGAGAAAATTGGTCTTCGCATAAATCTGGTTCAGGTAAAATGCTGAATGCTAAGCCTGAAATAAAACATGGCTCTTGTCTAACAGCCTAAAACAAAGAAATTATTCTGAGCTACACAGAATTTCAAGATCTAAAAGAAATCTATATATAAACAGTTCTACATGCTTGTTTGATACTTTGAAAGTGTGCCTATTTTAGCCTAGAGGATAAAATAACACTCTCTCTCAAAACCATTATGATCTTAATTTTATTTCCCGAATCGGTATGCAGATTTAAGTGATAAGAGGAGGATCATGATTGGTGACCCCATATCGCTTACCTGAGTAAAATGAGCACCTACAATTGTTGACGAAAACCGAATGATTCATTTACATATTTATGACTAAATATTAACAATAGGATCTTCTGACTTCCAATTTGGGTAACTATACTTTAAATAGGAAAGTTTTGCAGAAGTGTGATCCATAAGACTTACAACTTGAATCCTGACCAAAATACATTGCATTTGTCGTCTGAGCGTCAAAAGGTATATATTTAATAGATTAGTTATATAAAGATCAGTATAAAATTATGTTGATAATTCATGATATTGTGAGTAACATGTGCTAAACACGACGGATATACATATGTATATGAAATGAAACACGCTATCCTATCAGTCATGTTTATTGACAAAACATTCTCTCGTCCTGCAGGGTCACCGACACCGAACACGTATTGACATTATGCAGCAACTCCGTTTCAGAGGTGAACACTTTTCTTCAGTGCTAAAATGAACATACAAAATATCTATGCTCAAAACGTGTGGTCTACAACAAGAAGATCTTTATGTTATTTCTATTGAAATCTATGAAAACAACTTACCCCTAGAAGGGGCAAAATGTTTTGAATAAACTCGATAGAGGACTACTAGTCAAAGGTAAAAAAAATATCTAAGCTCTTGTGGTTTTACACAATGTTCTTTCTGTGTTTTCTAAAAAAACGAAGGAATTTAATACAACTGGCATTATCTTCAAAGCATTATTTTATTGAGCACTAGAGATACTCTATACAAAGTAAAAACTGTACTCCGCAAGGTTGTAGGTATGATTTTAACAGATTTTCTTTTTTCTTTTATTTCATACCAACCTACCACAGATGTGTCACTTTGTGCAAGGGACGTAATTTGAATCTACTTGATAGCCATGGTACACGGAAACCACTTGAACTCTGCTTTATGAAGTTCTTAATAACAAGATTTGCATCCTTCAAACCTGTCAGTAGCCAGGCCAATAACTGATAGGCGCAGAATGAACTACAGAAAACTTCGTTAACTCGAGCATCAATAACTCGAGAACCACGGACAGGACTCCTGTCGGTCCCGGCCATTTTTCCTATATGTTTAACTAGAAATCACCATGGATAACTCGAGCATCAATAACTCGAGAACCCGGGATAAGTCGAGGAATACCTGTGGTCCCGCCAGGTAGAATTCCTACTAAATTACCTTCGGTAACTCGAGGTCACTGATTATCAGATTTTTTTCTCACCTCCGCTAGGGCGCATCATTATTTTGACACGTCTGCAGAACTTCAATTCTTAATTGATTGTTTGTTTATTATCGATTAATCCAGTCCAGTGGCCAAAGTGTATAAAATGTTTTTCGCACAGTTTAATCGTCTTCAATCTATGTATGTAATTACAGCCGCCTATAACTTTGATTGAAATAGAAGAAACTACCGAAAATTATGTTTGCGAGTTTTTAATAAGATGAAAATTATGAGTCTGAGTAAAATATTGATGATAAAGAACGACATAAATCCAAACTTCATATCCTATTTAGAATTGTCATGTCACAATATTTTTGGAAATGCCACGAGTGATGTGTTATAACTAATACCGGTACTGTACCTAAACGACAACTAGTGTGATCGAGTGACTAATCACTATTCGCTTATGAGTCATTTGCAAAATAAAAATAAGCATAGGCCGGAATTGCCTAACATACAAGTCGTCTGGAATTAAAGGAATACAGTTTAAAAAAACCAGAGTGACCGGTAAATACACTGGGCGAAGTAAAATTACGTAACTTCGCCTTCACCATTTATCAGCTGTCTTTTAGTAATTGCACTGATATACATGTATGTAAACAAACAGACGGGATTTAATCGAATAGATACAAAATGGTAATTCAGGATTCGTGACCTAATAGAATAAATGAATACAGCATGAAGGTCCTCAAATACACTTGGTTTATAAGATACGTCACAGTAGAAAAACTTGTAAACTTTCCATAATTCGGATAATTCGAGACCTCGAATAACTCGAGCATTTTACTCGTCCCCTTGCGACCTCAAGTTATCGAAGTTTAACTGTATCTATCGTTATAATTAAACTACATGTACTTAGAAACATTCCTAAGAACCTTGGTATATATAGACCTAGCAGTTTGGGAGTTGCTTTGCAAGGACTTAGTAAGTTGTTCAATACACGAAATCCATGAGCACTATATGCTAAATAAAGTTAAAGCGTTCTTTTACTTCCATGAAACATCGATTGGTGACTCTTTTATAATAACCATTGTCTTTTACTAACCTTATTAGCTTTTATATATTTGTCTTGCTAACAAAATACCAGCTACAATGACCAGTCGATCTACTATTTTAAGGCAACTGTATTTATAGAATTATCTTATCTTTAAAAGTTATCTCACTGTTCAAATAAGTGAGAGACGCGTCAAGCATGGAACTTTAATTACTTGATACACAGCTTGTATCACAGTATATTTGTGTCACAAGTTGACTCTATTTTCTGATATAACTTTTACTTTACTTTAACAAAGGTTATGATGACTTTTGAACTGATATGTCAACATACCATGTGCCTGGTTTGGTTTAGTATAAGGGTCTTGACCTAATATAACCACCTTCACCTGTTTAAACAGAATGAAAACCATTAAACAAAATTAAATGCTATCAATTAAATATTATTTCTCTTCTGTTTTAGTTTAGTTCATCTACAAGTCATTTCAATAACTTTAAAGATAAAACATTAAATGTTTTCAAAGTCATTCAAACATTCTTCAACATTTATTATACATTCCTGAATATTTCGCTCTGTAAGATTGAAATACAGGTAAAATAGTTGTTTCATTCCTTCGCAGATTAATGTGATTTGAATTTTAACGTTAGATCTCTTAGTTATCGTATGTAGTGTGACTAAGGACATAGATCATTTGTCTAAACAGGCTGAAGATTTGCACCAAATTACTTAGAATTTGTTTAAAATGATCAAGAGGTACACAATAAAGCCAGAATTTGAGACCAAACTTTAGACTTCATGTTCTGACCTTGATAATTGAGTAGGTGTTATGCACCGTGGACTTTGCTAATTATCGTAAAACCATAGAGTATGTAAAAAGCAAAATTATTATAAACTTCTTCAAGAGATTTGGCAAAAGATAAAAGAGCAGAATCAAAAATTTATACAAACAAATGATCAAGTCGCTAGCCCGACCAAATACTCGGAACAACATTTGATGTTCTAAGCATATGTGCAAAGTTTATAAAAGTGCTTAAAGTGTTCAGGATGTAAAAGAAAAACATAATTATGGAAACATAATTTCTGAACCTGAAGTAGTTTTTTTGACTTTAAATCATTAAGTCAGATCCTCAAGTGATTGAAAACTGCTCGCCAACAGATGTTGCAGAAAATTGAGGTTCTTTAAAAACGTCTTTGATACATGTATCAATATAAGGAGGAGATACCTATTTCAACTGATTAATCAATAAACAGTACACATATAAAGCTGTTACATGAAACTTGTTACCATTAAATGACATAAGCGTTTCAAACGCTTTTAAATTAAGTGAAATTTCAACATATTTAAAGAAGATTTTTATGAACTTTGTTTTATCATGTCAATTTTAAGCTTCAACGTGATGTTTAAGATCTGAATATTATGCAGGGAAGAAATATATTCTTTTCTCATATTTAAGGATAACAATTTTGCAAATTTAGATCATAATCTTATAAGAGATTCATATGTTATACATATGAAAATAATGAACACCTTTTTACTACATATAACAAAGCCCGATGTTTAGACAATGCAATCTC
>JAUMHA010010123.1:0-13478 GCA_032359765.1 Saxidomus gigantea
TGTATAAATGTTATTTCTTTTCAGAAGGCCACATTGTAAATAAGTCAAATGTTTTGTACGTTTACTTAATGTGTTTTTCCTTCTATAAATAAAGATTTTATTATTATTATTATTATTTTATGACAAATTTAGGTACAAGTTATCATTCATGAAGATCGTTTTCTGGTTCTGTTACTTTCGAGTATCATAATATTCGGCCGTATCCAACGGAATGGTGATTGGACAGTGCATACACTGGCACATGTACTTACTTTCCGGGTCATGTACACTAAATGCATACTGGCTCAGAGTTTACCAACGTGACAAGAGAAAGATGACTCTGTCTTTCGATTTTAAATCCGCTGAAATCTTTTTACCTTGTACATAAGATCTGCAACATCGTCTACTTTTTGTTTTAAATGTCTTAAAGAAAGGTTTAAATTCTAGCGCATGTACTAACGATGTGGGTGTACTAACGACACCCCTATTTTAAGCGGTATAATGGATTCTTCCACTTTCTTTCTCGACAGATGTATCGGTTTTTTGTTAGAAAGAAAGGTGTATATGCGTAGTTAAACTAATATGAAATGCTGCAGATCAATGGCCACGGCTGTAGCTGTATGAAATATCTCAATGATCCATGTACAGTAGACGATATAAACATACTGTGAGTAAATAGAAGTTTTAAACGTCCTTATAATTATATTCTTCCGCTGCTATAAAAAGGAGTCCGTACAAGGGGTTGCAAATGCAGCCGCAAAGCATACCAATTCAGCTGATAAAGTTTTGAATGAATGAATGAATGAATGAATGAATATATGAATGAATGAATGATTGAGTGATTGACATCTAAGGTCATGTAGCGCACCTGAAAATGATGTTTGGAACAGACTAGACAATAATGGCGGTGTTTTTGCAGTGAAAGTATTTCTTGACCACCTTTGAAAACAGCCGCGTTGATTTTATTTATGGTCATGTTGTGACCGCTCTCCCTTCTCACTTATCTAGAAATGCCTACCAGGCTAATCAGTTATACGTAGTATGCCTTAATCTTTGCCAAAACACTAGGCGATGCTACACATAAACTATCTATGCCCTTGGTTTTATGGTTTTAGAAAGAAATATTTTTGAAGTATTTCCTGATATAATATATAAAACAAGCGAACCCTTGGGCGGGGCAATGTTTGATACAAGGGCCATAATTTGAAGACTCTTGGTAGAAGACCATTAGCTGATGCTTCATACCAACTGTCTAAGCCTTATGACTTTATTGTATTAAACAAGAAAATTAGCGGTCATCTGTATATAGTGTGACCCTGCCTGTAACATCCACATGTCCAACGCAATTCAAATATCACACAGTGTGAATTACCTAATTTTACTATGTTCAACAAAATAAAAATCTCTTTTTATGATAAAATTATTTAAAGGAGGGAGTTGTATACTGCCCTCGTGTGAGATTTGTTATCGGAACAATTTTGAAAGAATAGGTAAATGGTTTGTTATGATTAAAAATCTCCATTATAATCTACATAATTTACATACCACACAATTTTACCACATTAGCTTGACATATTTTCTTGTAATTATGTAGTAACTGTACATATTTTTATATTTAAACTGTCTTTGAAAGGTACAGGATTATTTGCGAACTTGCTTAATTCTTTTGACAGTAAAATGTTGTATTGTAAACGAGAAAAGTTATCGATATTTTGAAATATGCATATATTTATTAAAAAGTTTTAATAGTTGTGAACAATTGGAAATAAAAAAGTCAGTATTATTTCTGATGAATAACTGAATATCATCCTTGAATTATGGAACCTTGATTTTATGTCAGTTTATTCAGTTCCGTTAGTTATCGTTATTGACCAGTTATACTGTATTTCCTTATACAAATCTATAGAAAACTAATGACCAATGAGGAGTGGTCTATAATAACACTATGGGCATGTTTGGAACAAAATTGATCGAAGATCATCACACAAGGCTATACACAAACTGTCTAAGCTCTAAGTCTTTTTTAGAAGAATTTTTTAACTATATAAAGTGTATATTTCTATGTAAACATATAACAACATCTAATGTGCCAAATGACCCTAGCGATACTACTCAACAAAATCTTAGCTCAGCGTTTCGAAGTTTTAAATCAGAAGATATTTCAAAGTATTTCCTTTTACAAGTCTAAATATAACAAGTGACCCCTGAGACGGGGCCAGTTATGACACCAGGGTCACGTTTTGAACAAAAGTGTACAATGATACTCAATTATGCCTTACAGTGTCTGACAATAATACTTTTTAAGTTATACTCTATATTTCTATGTCACAAATGTGATACCCCAGGCGGGGCCAATTTTGATCCAAGGAACATACTTTGAACATTCTTGATACAGTTCTACAAGACAGTACTACACACCAAATATCTAGGCTCTGGACCTGGCGGTTTTGGAGATGAAGCTTTTTAAGTTCTTCCAATTTGTTGTCATATCAACCAGACTTCTATATGGAATATTTTTTTCTACCTTTATTTTTAGCTCTTACTCAAAGAAAATAATATTGATGCTGACAAATTGAATATATATTGATTTTACCAAAAATTAAAATTTACTAAGAATTTGGAGTGCAGTCGCTTTAAAGCAAAGTGATATTTTGAAATAAAGAAAAATATAATGCATTGAACATATTTTTTCAAAGACTTCGCAATACGATCGAATATTATATAGGAAGAATCCCAACAGGTGCGCAGTAAGTCTACTCGAGTTTCTGACAAATACGACTGTCGATCGAAAGGAATAGGCTTAGTCGGATTTGATTTGTTTAAGTATTTTAATTAACCAAAGTGTATATTATCTATGCCTATTTTCGGATACTAAAAAATGTTAAATCTTGCTGGAAACACATTCATGTACGCAAACATAACGATCTGAAGTTGACAAACATTTCTTAATTGCGGTCAATTCCTCCCGTACCAAAAAACTTGGTCTGAATTTCTTTTGACGTAACTTTTTAACGTTGTGACGTCACTTTCCTAAACACAAGGTATGAAACCTACAAATAGACAGTGTTCTTCCGCGGTCCGATCAATCATAGTCCCTATTAAGATATAGTGCCATTTCCTCCGTGTTTAAGATCCACTTTCATGGCAGATTATCTTTTGTTTGATGTTTAGTCGTTAAAAGAACCCACACTGCATGAGATTTTAATCCATATTACAGGTTCCTATGACCAAATGTAAAGTGTCAGCTAAAGCGACAGTGACATGAGGTATTCTTGCGCTTCTACTGACAGAATATGTTGTTTACAGAACATGTTCCAGTCACTTGACCAGGACTTTCTTGCATCATGGTTAACATGCTTTTTTTTCGCTATTTTTTGTTTGTATAAAGATAGATCTTCAAAATAAGGATATCCGTGCAAGGACTGAAAACCATGACAAAACAAAGCTGTATCTAAGCGATTTTATATAGAAAACAGTAGAGTCCACATTTATAGGTCTTAAACAACAACAACACCTCAATATCGTTTGGTTCTATATGATAGTACATCATTTCGATAACTTTGCATTTATAAATATATAGGTCTACTTTAAAGTGAAAAACAGTATGCATGAACAAATTTCTATCATGAGACAATTTTGTTCAATGGAAAATTCCGTCGACAGAACCTCGTCCAGCCAAAACAGAGCCTCGTCGCTCGGTGACGGATATTTCGATCTGAACAGCGTGCTCATGACAGAAAGTATCAATGTCACACAAGTAAATCGAAAGGCTTAAAAGTCTCAAAACCGGGCCAATTTACAAAACATATACAAAGTGAAAAACAGTATGCATGAACAAATTTCTATCATGAGACAATTTTGTTCAATGGAAAATTCCGTCGACAGAACCTCGTCCAGCCAAAACAGAGCCTCGTCGCTCGGTGACGGATATTTCGATCTGAACAGCGTGCTCATGACAGAAAGTATCAATGTCACACAAGTAAATCGAAAGGCTTAAAAGTCTCAAAACCGGGTCAATTTACAAAACATATACAAAGTAATCCCTACTTTGACTTTATGAATGGGAAAATGAGTAAGTATTTTTGCTATATAGAACTCGTACTGTACATCATTATCTAATAATATGGTAAACCAATATATAATTAACGTGAAGGTGTCGATTCCTCTTCAATTTGCACTTTTTTGACTTAGTGGCTAGGTAATCAAATCTGTGACATAAAATATTTAAACAACTTAAACAAAAAATGAACAAATGAAACGTCAAGATGAAAAATGTAAGGGTAAGATGTCTAGCTTGTAGTTCTGTTTTAACAATCGTCATTGTATTTTGTTATTTCATTATATCATTACTGTGTAGTTATCTTATTCTATGACATTTTATTGTTGTTGTTTTTTCGCTTTGTTTTTATGATTAGTAATTTAAAGGACAGAAGATGAGTTTCCTGTCAGCTTCAAGAGGACAACTGCCTGATAATACATAGTAGGACCACTAACACTTTGCAAGACTAGCTGTTAGTGGAATACGCTGCTGGTCCTTCAGGTCATCAAGAAAAAAACCGTTAGTGAAAAGCTCTGGAGAAAATGCAAGAAGCCAAAGGATTGTGTCTCCCATGCCGAATAACTTATAATTACAAACTCTTATTATGATTAAATATTTAACTAAAGTATATGAACTAAACACTTTAATACTTGATTATTCACACATGGTTCTGTGTTCAAAAGACTGGCAACTCTCAAAATTGAGATCAGAATTATTTATTTATGGAAACACATGAAGTGACATGTTATCTTACCAGCTTTGTCCGATGAAGAGTCATGGCACGTGTATAATAAATCACATATATCGCTTAAAGTTCAGGAGATATATTTCTGTGGTACAGAGATATATCTCAACGTGAAAGAGATATCTTTGTTGAAACAACATAGAGGATATTTGTTTGTTTTGAGTGGGTATGGAATATATCTCACCGAGAAGTGATAAAATTGTAATATTATCACGAGCGCGAAGCGCGAGTTAAATGTGAAAATTGTATCACTTTGAGTTGAGATATATTCCATATCTACTAAAACAAACACATTTTATTATTTTTTTATGCTATTAAAACAAAAGCAAAATTATGTATATGCACTACTTAAAAAAGTAGTTCCGGCAGACCTATATCACCCACACTGTGACTGATATGAAATCTATATCATCACTCAATATTTCACTGATATAACACAGTATTTCATTAGTTAGCATAAAATAAATAATTATATCTCTTTATGCTTTATGCTTTTTCATGAATGAAATGAAACTTGATTTCATGGGAATTATCACTGATAACACAAGGCAAAGTCAACGTACATATTTTCACATTCATCACATTACATTTTGGACCAGTATCCAGTTGCATAGGAAATGATTTTCCATTTATTATAACTTAAACTGTCATATAATGTGTTAGAGAATTTGCATTCTTTTCAATAGATGAAGTCCCCATATATTTGTACCGAAATCAATTATCAAAATTACTCTCATTGTCTGGGAATTCGTCATCTTCCAGAGTGTATACTTTCTAAGTACGCTTCTGATTTTCCGATATTTTTTCGAAATGTCCTGTTTTTTTGCACTTTCTACAAGTTTTGTCTTCTGCCAGGAAAATGGTGGCCGAATGCTGATATCCAGATTTCACACAGAACCGAGGTTGATATTATTTTGTTTGTGAATGTTTGATTTGAACAGGTTTTCTTCTTGTATTTTTTGTGTAAGTGGATGTAAAGTTTTATCTTCCATTTCCATTTCTTTGACTTTGTGACATTTTATAGGTTCGCGCAATATCCAATCAATCTTGGAACGTACGGTCAGAGCCTTTTTGTATAAATCGCTCCATTATTTGTACGATTTCACACCAAACACCATATACTCTCGAACTGTTTCATCATGATATCTATCTTCTGGGTATTCACAAAAATATCATCATTGCTTAAATGCTAATCAATGATAAATAGTCAGATAATAATGTTGTTCTAACACCTGGTTGGCTTTGACACACTTTAGCTTTAACATGACGTATGCCAGTCATACAACAAAGGTAAAGGTCGCCAATCCATCCGTTATCAAGATAATTGTAACAAATTAATAGCTCTGAATTCATTCATTGCAGCCTTCCCATCATATGGCTTAGAACTGATGAGGTAGTCTATAGGATATGTCAATTATGGCAATTGATGAGGTAGTCCACAGGGGCATGTGTCAATTTCGACCAATTGACAAAGTAGTCCACAGGGTCCTCATATGTCATTTTCGACCAATCTCTAGGTCATTATTTACCCACATAGCATCTTCCTTCTGGAGGCAAACATAAAAAGCGACGAATACAAATGCAAGAAACCACATAACAACAACATGTGAATATTCAGAGTCTGTTTATCGTTTGCGATTAATAATAAATGTCAGGGAAACTGTCGGCTGATCCGTTCTGGGTCTAAGCCGTGCAATTTAAACTTTGTTCCTGCTAAACTTGTGTCCGTCAATTTGTTGATTCGTCTGTTGAAAGTAAACTGCTTTAGAATGGATTCAAAGTGAAGACGTATCTAATGACCGAGTCTAGTTCGACAAGGTTAAGTTCAAATATTTGAGTGTTACGAAAACTTTTGAGAACATCTTTTCTTGGCACAATGAGTTAAAGTGTCAACTGTAAACATTAATTCAAGTCGGATTTTATTGTTCAAAACTAAAATTTCATACTTGTTGTTGTAACACTCATCTATACTTGGGATGCAATACGAACCCAAACATACATAAAATAGTTTTGAACATACCCGATACATGAAAATTAAGTGGAAAAAACTGCGATTGTAGCTTTTTAAGCGTGGAAACGATGGCGGAAAATTGTATCTATTAATGTTGTTACATAACACATTCAAATAAACCCAAACAAAATGGTTTTCGGCCTAAACATGGAACAAATACGACACAAAATCCAAGTATGTCCCTCACCTTCAATAACTTGTTTGTTTTTCACTCTAGGACTCAAACAGATATGTCGACTTCAGTAATTGCATGACGTATTAGCAATTCGATCGAATGACAAATAAGCATTTATTTTCAAATACTTTCATCCTCGGCAACAAAAATATATGTTTTATTCTGCCCTTTTTAACGAATATACATAAAATCTCCAATCAAAACCCAACACATGAATTACGTCCGATTCCCTGATAAAGGAGTTTTGTGTTGTGTTGTGTTGTGTTGTGTTGTGTTGTGTAGTGTTGTGTTGTGTTGTAGGAGTTAAACGCCCGTTCTAACCGTATGTTTGGTCATTTTATTAGGCTGGCAATATTATCTTACAATCGTTCCTGGGTAGAGAAACAGTACTAGACTTCTATCCTCCCTAAGAAACTGCCATCTTTCATAAATAAAGAGACATGTTTGGTAGCAGAGCTCTAACGCATGATAAAGGAGTTCACGAGAATGATAAATGATTAACCAAACAAAACCCATACGAAATTACTCATTTTAGCCGACCAAATGAGTAAAAGCACGGCATCGACATCAGTTAATTCTGAATATGGAGATGGTCCAGTCTGTTCAACATTATCGAATGCTGAGTGTCGAACTGGTCTGATCGGTATCAACGAATGTTAAATGGCAAACGGATCTGCTAGACGTTCGTGAATGTTTAAAGAATGTCCAAAGTCAAGCTGGTATGCAACGACATGAAAAACGCGCTGGTCTGTTCGGCATTGGCGAATACTGGATTTTGAGATGCTCTGCTCAGCATTCACGAATGTTAAATGCCGAGCTGGTTTGCACGACATTAGCGGATGATGAATGTCGAAATGTTTCGCTCGAATGCTGAATGTTGTGTTTGTTCCCTCAACATTCAGGAATGCTGAATGTCAATTTTGTATGTTTGACATTTGCAAAGGCTGAATGTTGAGCTTGCCTTCTCAACATTGGCGGTTGCTAGATGTTTAGCTTGTCTGTTAGACCTTCACGAACCAAACGAATGGAACGGACGGATCTCTGCATCATTTTGCTAAACACAAAATTTTATAGAAAACAAAAGTAACTAAAACATATTATTTTGACAGTGAAGCTGTTGATAAAGTTAGCTAATCAATAAGAATTTTACATCCTATGATAGCCAATCGAAATATGTTTTACACTATCTAATGCAACAGTGCTTTAATAGTTTGGAATTATCGTGGTTTTTTCGGCGAGAAAAGTACAAACAGTACTGCCAACGGTAATTTTACAACCGAATTGCAACCGAAACCATTTAGAACCGCTACTGAATCCAAAACGAGCCTGAGCGGACTGAACAGCTCAAGAACCATTACAACTGTTCGTAACCGTTCACCGCAGTTAAAAATAACATTTACAAACTGAACCAATCGTTACTATGTCACGAGAAGTTACCAATATGTATTATATAGTTAAAGTGATTTTCTGTGTTTGCATATTTGTAGTATATTTAACAGTGTCAATTCACGAACATAAGTACATTTTTGTATGCTAAACTTTGTTACAATAAAAGTTAAATTTCGCCCCCTCTACATACATGTACTAGTTTATAACAGGATTTAATAAAATAAACCGCTTGTGTTTCGAACTGAACGTGCGCATTACTTGTTAAATTAAAAGAGTGATTTAATGTAATTAGTTTATACATGTACGACAAGTCATACAAAAAGACGGTATTTCTTTAACAAGGGCGGTATATGCGCACTGACCCTTTAGTTGGAACTACGTGTATCAAATCGTACACGAAACTTTCAATTTCTGTTCTTCAAGTTTCTACAATTTCAACTACAATACACTAATGTATAGATTCTCATTTTTATCATTTAAGTCCCAGAACCAAAATTACCAGTAGCTCTTATGCTACAATGAAAGATGTCTTACGGGTGGAAATAACATGTATTTGTACCAAAAACATTCCTTACTGAACGTTTTAATTCGATGAACATGTTCGAAATATAGCGCAGTTACTGCATTGTTTTCACTGATATTGCAAAAAATAAGAAAGGCTTTCTGGCAACTCTTTTTCGTGAAAAAAAAAGATTTGAATACAAAAGAAATGAATATGTCAACATTGTTTAAGAGTGAATAGAACATGATCATATCAGTATATTTTTTTACAATATCAGTAAATTCAAAGAGATCCTGGGACTTTAACTGGTTTGCATGTCTCATTATTATTTCCATAGGCGAGGATCATTTAACATGGTGATCGGCCCACCGACTGCGGGTAGGCCATCAGATTGGCTTCTTTTTTTATAAATCGTATGTTTTCAATTTCAGACTTCTTTACCGCTGTCTCTCTTATTTGACGTCATTTGTTGTCAGTGTTTAGAACGAAAAAATAAATCTGAGCGGAGTCAGCAAATCAGATCGCAGAACCGCTGAACACCGATTTAAACGGTTCGCTTACCGGTTCTTTGCGGTCATCGGTCCGGTTGTGGACCGAATTAAATGAAAGCAAACGAAAAGCAAATGAAATGGAACAAAGGCGCAGAAATTGTGGAAATTGCCGTTGGCAGTACTGTACATATTCAGCCAAAATGACCAAAAGTTTAGAAATATTTTAGCACACAAGGTTATCAAGTAGTTCTCACAATAAGTAAATATTTATCAAACATCTGCTTAGAGTACGATCAAGTAAATTGACCGGCTTTCAATATGTCAATGACAAACATTATTCTGTTATACATACATGAACGTGCATGCACACATTCATTTACTTTACAAAAATGTACCAGATAATGAGCTAACGGCAATGTATATAAAGATCAAAGTTATCAATGCTACCTGATTAATTAATGGTATAAACAAAACTGGATACTGGAATAAATATAATATAGAAAGTAAGAAACGAAACATAATATTGCATATTATCCTGTCATTTGCAGCATTATCGGCCCGATAACAGGGTGCCTGATAAATTTACTGATATACGGCAGTTGACCACGTGACTTGTATGCGATTGCCGGACTACTTAATTAAAAGAAAGAAAATCGTTGGTTGTTTTCCACCCAAAAGCAGTATGAAATTTTGTATTATTTGCAGTCACATAATAAATAATTTCCGTTAAACTGGACCCATTTCGAAGTTATTACGTCATCTGTTCAAGTCTACGTCACCGAGGCAGTAATGTTTTGGTAGCAATTATTTGTACATAGTGTAGATCTATTGAATTTAAAGTCATCCATGGCTAATTATTAGCTGGTTGTCGGCCTTAGCCGAGATATTTAGCCAGTAAAAGTTCAGAGCAAGTTTAGTGAAGATTGGTTAGGGAATTATTTAAGTTAAAGACTGGACAACACTTACATCAGAATCACTACGCTAAAATGACCCCAAGACATTCCAGAAACTAAAAAAACACAGCAGTCAAATATACAATTTCAATCACAATAACTTATATCGTAATTGTTAGAGCTTTCTAAGAATTACATGTACATGCAAAGGGGTCCGTTTAAAATAAAGTTAAGTTGAACAAATAATATTTATACAGTTGATCGCGTACCAGTGACACTTTATCATCTTCGTCACCGTGTTTTCGTGCAATTGGAGTTTCTCATTGTGTCAATCTGCGAGTTTGTCGAGTAGACCTTCGAAGTTGCTGGCAGGCGTTTGTTCGAGATAGTTACAGGTGCACTATGACTATGCATAACATTATTCATTTCACTACTTGCTGACGATTCTGTAGATTAGACTTGTACTTGTTTAACATTACCGTTATTGTTGCATCAGAGCTTCATTTGTTCGCAGATTGTGGTATCCTTATTTATCCTCGGAACACTGGTTTTAGACAGATATTGTTACACACTGAGGTTGTAGTTGTGTCTGGATGTGGTCTTTGATAATTTATCGCTATACCTCTGGGGAGGACCTGGCCGACTGAGAAGTTTAATCTCCTTCTGGTATATCAAGTCAAAGACTAGAAACACTGTAGCAACGGTTCATGAAGTTTAATTCATGTATAAATCTCTACATGCAACTATAAACCACATGAAATGTACCAGAAAATAAAGATATCAAGTTTACATTGATCACTTTACTTTGGAAAAACTCTAGTTGTTCACAATATATCAGGCAGTATTAGAATTCATCTTAAAATTGATATGAACAGAAAGGACGATATCGGCTTTCAATAATTAAAATATAAATACTTGTTTAAGACTATTTATCACTGTACTATAACTCAAACTAATGAAATAAGACGCGGTTCAGCATCTAATAGCTTGTCAAATATTGATTACATATGTACTGCAGTAAGACCACTGGGGCTTTCCATAACTTCAGTAGATAAGAGTGCATGAGTCCTTGGTTAACATGAACTGTTTTCATAAAAGTCAGACGATGTATTACATTCATTTAAAGTGTTGCTCTGAAATAGAAGTTCCATAAAGCTTTTAAATCAATATCAAAATCTTTCAGTTTTATATTAAAATGTGCTTACACTATTGAAATTCATGCTGATGAAAGATTGAAAAACATTTATGTACAAATAAAATAAGCTCTCGGGCTAAGTTCGCAGAAAGGAATGAACTGAATTGGTCACAAACCAAGCCCTTTTATACTAGCAGAAATAATTGACCAAGGAAAAGTGGTCAAAAGTGGTTAACATGCTAAATTGACCAAAATTAAAAGGTTGTGACCAATTTGGTCACCGTGACCAAGTACCAAAAATTGGTCACAAAGTCTGTTTTACAAGAAGAAACTTGCTGAGTTCTTCAAAATGGCTTCTTACACAAAAAAATAATGATATGCAATGAAAAATATGTATCAGGGGGCCTAAATCTGACACTAGATGGAGAATAATACATGATCTTAGATAAAGGTTGGTGACAACAATATCAAGTTTCCCTTAGTAACGGAAGTAAACAGTCCCATAATGCATTGCCAAAAACGGAACTTCCTAGCAGGAAATAACAATGTGCTGTGAAAAATCTTGAAAGTAAACAGAGTTTTATCAAGAATTAAAGCATGACATGCATTCAGATCGTGATAATAACAAGAACTGGATATATTTACATTGGAAACATAAACTTTGAAGCTTAAAAAATGACGAAATTCCAGATAATACATGAAGTAGTGAAAACAGATGACAATCGGAATGTAAACAAGTTCAAGATAGATTGAAACGAGCATGAATCTGTATGGTATGTTGTTGGTTGGTATTATCAACTTGATCAACACATATTTGTACAATTTTATGACTTGTTACTAGCATCTAAAATAATTTTCCATGGAAATACAGTCCTATGAAAAATGGTATAAACTTAACAGTTAAGATGAACAGAATTAAACTGAGTTCATTACTAGGTTATTACCATATTAAGTCAAATGTGTATATATGTATATATTCAGAAAACTATCACTTTCAGTAATTATAGACTAAATCGTCAATATCAATCGAACAAAATCCATAAAAATATTCAAATTTTCTGAGAGCTGATAAAAACAACCGCCATATTATTTGAACCTCGTTTTCGTTTTCAAATACCCTGCATCATGTGTAGTGTCTGGAAAATCCTTCGTTGTTTATATTGTCTGCAACGTTCGTCTACAAAATATACCGTTCCGAATCCAATTCGCCGAACAACTCCCTTACTATTTCATTGCTTTCATAAATTAAAAACTAATTGAAAACTAAAAATACCACACTTAATTATTTCTTTTATAAACAAAAGTAACCTTTAAATAACCCACACTTTCAAAGAGTTTTTTGGGAAGAAACGTTCATGATTTCATGTGAAAATTTCAAAATAATCCAAGACACTTAAGTGTTTCGTTCAAGCTTCTATGCATGTTAAAATGCTGTAGCGTATTTATCTCTATTCTGTAGATTTTACGCACGTGTAACGTTGGCGTCAGGCGCACGGGAAACAGTACCGTGACTAATTAAACGATAGTAACACCCACTTTGTAAATTGATACACTCACCGTGTAAATGACAAATTCTCAAAGATGACGCACCCCCATTCATGCGTTGTGTCTATCGTGATGATTGTTTTTTCACGACGAACAGGAGTATGAAATCGATGATATCGATTTTGTATATGCATAATAAAAGCTTCGTTATTTCATTGTTTCACATTTAAATGAGAACTTATTGCTTTAAAGATATAAAAACACCAAATTGGGCTTTTAATCAATTGCGAAAAAAATGTGAAAGTGTGACTGTCATTGTGGTCAGGGTCCATATATACGGAACCTGTTGTGGTAGAAGCTGTACTGCGTATGATTTATGTTTTGAAGCTTCATTTAATTACATAAAATACGGATGCTTTAATGTATATGATTCATTCAAAGACCTATAAACTGTTAGTATAGGTCTTTGATTCATTGTAACAAAATTAATTGAACAATATAAAGACTAATAGCTTATTATCTCCTGTAGTTTGTCGGCATGATCCTGTCAACAATTATAACACGGATAACACTGTTCATTGCATATACTTAACACAATTAATGAACTGCGAGGGTATATTCATGAACTACAGCT
>JAUMHA010010234.1:0-12405 GCA_032359765.1 Saxidomus gigantea
TACGATTGACAAAATACACGATGAGTGCACGCACGTTATACGCACGTTACACGCACGTTATACGCACGATATACGCATATTTTGACAACTGTTACGTTCCGACTACTGTATACGACTATTTCATAAGAATAAAAATGCTTCAATACGAAGAAAATACATGTGATGTACAGTGAAGGTAGCAATTTAAAGGACAACTATTACGAAATTATTTCAGGATAAATTAAGACGGTCGGGCTCAAATTTGATTTGAATAATCTAAAATGTTCTTCTATGTACTGATTAAAAATTGCAAGGGCTTTTTCTAACCGAGGTGTATTAAGACTACATGATGAAATACAGATCTTTCATTTCAGAACAATCTGTGTGTAATCCACACTTTAATATATGCATAGTATATTCAGTGCATTGTAATACTAGTATGCATAACTGTATAAACGTGTTCATAATTCTTGCATCCGATTGTTATTTTCCTGTGTATTATGTCAACATCTTACAGTTTTTAACTCCTAATTAGAGGATAGTTAAGATGAAGTGGATAATGCCTTACTGTTCAGTTTCATGAAATCGGTATACATACAGTTTTCATTGAAAACTCATTCTGTGTTTTGCGGTACAACTCTAACCAAGACTCTGTAAGTATAACTTAGTGTTCACAGACTCCAAATTGAATTTGAGTATTATTTTAACAATGAAGATACCCTTAAGGTGCAAAAAGCAGCGAACTTATTTAGTGTATTACCAAATATGACCTATGCACAGTCAGCCACATGTACTGAGAGCAGAATAAGAAGTTTACAACTGGCGTCGTATTGATCGATACGTTGACGTCAAGCATAATTACTGAAGTGCATCTCATGAAACTGAATTTGTGTCATAGATCAGTATTGTAGTGAAACGTAAAACCGAATTTCTGTCCGTAGATCTTTTTTATCCATACGTTAACGTGTTACGGAGTTTTTATAACTGAATAACTTCAAAATCTCAAAATGAAAGGACATAAGTCGTACCAAGTACTACTTCCAGCTGAAAGACGTGAAACTTGCCTTGCAAAACTGTTTTATTTGAACTAACAAAGATTCTGATGAAGCTTCAATTGAACATTATTTACTTTGAAAATTGTTTCACCATAATGCATAAGAAACTATCTGTAACTTACGACAATTTACGAACGCTCGGATAAATATAGAATTTGTCACGAAGAACTAGGCCGTTTTCTTTCTCCCTTTTGTTTTACTTTCCCTTTTTAACAAGATAAACACGGAATCACGCATGCGCAGTGCTTCTTAATCATTGTTTTTTTAATACGCAAACTCTAAATAATAAAATAACTATTGTAACAAATTTTCAGAAATGAGAATCGCATAATTCTGAAAATCTGATTTATTTAATTATAAAAGAGGTGAAACGCTAATTCTGGAATTGCTTACTTTCATACAAGAGTTACGGTACTTGTTGACACCAACATTTTGACGTTTCAATCAAATACGTAAAGCCATGATTTCTAAGTTCAGATATAGACCAAACTCCGTCAAAACCTAAAATGAAAAGTGCATTCATTAGATAGAAAAGATATAGCTCTTATAACGATAACAAACATACTTTTATTGAATATTTTAACTTTGTCGACTCTCATATATTTGATGTGTACTTCTTGAGCCGTGAACCTGATTCAACCCCGTTTAGACCCGCTTACATATATGAACAATGAAGGAGGAATTTGTGTCACACACTACCTATATTATATTAAATTTATGCAATTAGATTCAAAGGGTCATAACTGCAGCACCTTGATAGATATATTTCATCTTGCATCTTGCATTATTATCTGTTACTCATTGTGATTATGTGCAACAATATTCCTAGCAATTCTTAGAATAATGGAGTTAGCTCCTCAACTCAAATAACCTATAATATAAAAGTGGGCCGTCCGCCCGACCGATAGGGTGATTCCAGTATACCCCTGACAAGTTCGTCTTGCGGGTGTGTGTCTGTGTGTGTGTGTGGGGGGGGGGGGTTAAACATGAAAGACGAAGCTTCCCGCGTATTTAAAACAGCTTGAGACAATAAACGCTATTTTAGCGTACTTGTTCTTGGTTTTCCTTCATCAAACTTAACATTAAAACCTGAACATACAGTCTAATCTTAAAAAAATAGCAATTACACCAGTGCAATTCTCTGACTGGCAAATGTTTGTGACAAACAAGCAGTGCGTCGACCTTTAAGTCCTTGCGGATCGGTTGACATACAGTGCAAACGGGGTCCATATTCAGATGCACACAGCAACAATTTGAAAAGTTTATAAATTTAAACTCAAAACAAGAACCTTTCTTATTTACTCACATCTATATTTTAATGAATGCATCTTGAGGTACATGTATGTCGTTGTTTCAATTAATCACAGTTAAACTTCTATTATTTTATCCATTCGTTTGTTACATAGCCATTACTAATGCTGGCAGCTTTACTGGCAGCTTTACGGCAGTCTGTGGGGCAGATTTTACATGTTGTATTAAGGACAATCAGCAGTTGCAGTATAAGTTAACCGCTAAAGACATTTTGAGGTGTTCAGCTAGGGCGATTTTAATGCAAGGTGTACATTGTAAAAACACGTTCATGTACTACAACTAATTTATTGTAAAACACATACTTAGAGGTGTAAAGATGGGACCGGTGAGAAAGAGTACAACGCTTCGAAACTTTCTTAATCTTTATTTGTGCCGATTATCATTAGGATATGGAAAAATGAAAATAGATATACAACTTGAATACACTAAATTCAAACGCCAATAAACAATTCTTTCAATATTTTTATACAAGAATATAGGATAAACATTTAAGTATCAAACATATGTAAAAGTACCTGGTATAACTAATATGGTTTCGTTTCAAGTATTCTCACTGCATTTGACTCTTTGGGTGCCGTGTTTTTAACTCACAAAGAGAATACTGAAACGTTTATAAAAATGGTCTTATTAACTTTCATTCAATATTTTACCACAGCATGAACTTTATTACAACTTGATAGAAAATACGTTGACGGTCAGGGAAATAGCTCTTTAGGCTATATTTAAAGCCACAATATATGTTATTAAGTTAGTAACACATTTATTAAAACAGTACTCAAACTTTATACGATTCATTCTTAAAGGCTACCGACATGTTAATATGGGTATTTAATTTCTTCATTGGAACATTTTCTATCCTTTTAAATGGATTTTCATACAGAAATTGATTAAAAGGTGCTTTCTATTTTTGCCATCCAATATTTTAGGGTATGCATATGTAGGTACACACAACGATTTGATTTACAAATACAGTGCATCCGCGTGATGGGAACACAGGTCTAGGCAGCCAAATGTTTACTACCAGACTCACCGTTCTTTGAAATAGTATGTTTGCTGCTTTCAACAATTTCAAGATGGCGTTCGTTTTCATTTTCGAGAAACTAAACATCTCATCTGATCTGATCTGAATGATCTGATTTCTCAAAATCAACTTTTTATTATATTTTGATAGTAATTTGTTTGTAATTCTATCATTGCCTTGACACTTAGTATGATGCTTGTTACTTAAATTCTTTGTGGACGATCCATTTTATTGTCACTGTTCATAGTGTGCATTATCCTAAATCTACTTTACTATTTTGCCTTTTGTGGTATCAATATGATTCGTCCACAGATTGTTCTGCTGTATAATTTGGAGTTACTTGGTCTTGCGTTTTCACCATGACTGTAGCTACTTTATAGGTGTCATTCTTTTCTTGCGATGTCTTTTTCTGCATATTGAGAATTACATGTCTGTATGTGGTGCTGACTGTTAGTACTTTTACCTTCATTGTGACCGCATTGGAAGTTGCGTTGTTGCTAGCCGCTTTCAATCATTTTATTCAATTCATCAGTCTATTTTCCTTTTCCTTTCTCTTTGTTTTCACTACCGTCTTCTCTTTCTTTTTCCTTTTTTTTCTACAGAATATAATGTAAGAAACTTCACATAACATGAATGAACAAGGGGAACAAGAAAACGCGGCAATGCCGCCAAAGCAGGTATCAACGGCAAGAATATAATTGAATGAAGTATACTTTTGGTTAATCAAAATGGTATGCGTTTTACCTAAAACCATAGAAGAAAATAGTTTGAAATAGTGTGTATCAGTTTTGAACATACTAGTACTAAATAATACTGTAGATTTATTACTTTTTTACATGAACAAATATATTTGGTCATATACTATACTTTAAGCATTTCGAAATAAGAACATTCTTTTAAACTGGTCTGCGATGTTTTTTTTTATTAAAATTACTGTTTTAGTTGCCTCTTTACGGTTAAATATTCTACCAACTTAATATCTCTGCACAATCGATACAAAAAGCTAGCGCTAAAATTCAAATTTGTATTTTCTAAAATTTAGACTTGTTACTTAAAACAGTTTGTGTTTTATGTAGCAGCGAATACTGTTCCATGTATGTGACCGCTGTGGAGAATTTTGCAATTCAATGCCAAAACTGTGGACAGGTCTATATTGACATCTCCAATACACTACAACTGAGTTATTATATTTGAGTTTAAGAAAAAGTTCAAAGTGGTTGTCAAGAGATATATTGATAAGAGCTGGTAGTATGTTCCGTGGTTCGCGTGTAATTTGATCATATTTAGCAGTCACCTTTATGTTTTCACTTATTTCTTCATAATGACTGTAAATATCTAAACATTTTCTCCTCAAACGGAAGTTCACAAAGGAAATTGTAACTTGAACATTTCAAAATTATTTATCTAGGTTTCTAGCCTTAAATACGTCAATTTCTCTTGATTTCATTAATACCATTTTTCTCTATGAGTTAGGTGTTGTAAAAATATACATATTCTTTGACTTATTCTAACACTCAGGTAAGGGATACAATATGTCATTTTATTTTTGCCAGCTTACGAAATACTGTATTCTATCAGTGACATATTTTATCAGAGTGACAGTCACAGTGTGGTGATAAATGTCTGATAAAGGTGAAAATAGACGGCCAACGACCGAAAAATTAAAACAAGGTGACACAATTTTCACATTTTCTCTTGCGCTTCGCGCTTGTGAAAATATTCAATATGCATCACTTTTCGTTAAGATATATTCCATATCCACTAACAACAAACAATCATTTATCCAGGTATCAATTTGTTGGTCGATGGCCGTCTATTTACACCTTTACTTTGGGATTATTTTATGCTGAATGTTATTTGATTGCTCGATTGAAAATTGACAGGATTACACAGGAAAAGGTTCCACACGTCTGTATTTATTTGGATTCAACCGAAAATTAAATTTCTCGAACAAAACAAAAAAGAGACATACGGGCAATTCGTTTTATCATTTTTATGTGACGTCTCATTGCGCTAAGACTCAAACTGTATCGGATTTCAGACTTTTTGAAAGTTTACCTTTTCAGATGTAATTGTAACAAAGTTGTAAAATTGTAAAAACCAATTTGAAGTGTTGTTCTGTCTTTCATGTTTATAGTTCATGCTGGTCGAAGCCGTAATTCGTTTGCGGAATGACCCATCTTACGATTTATGTACACTGCGGAAACTGGTACGGGGAAATTTTCATTGATTGGCACACATACAGAACAGTTATATACGACCCTACCAGTTTTTACATATCCAGCAAACGAATCACTTCACAAATTATGACTTATTTTTAAAAATTCTGACATAAGAAATTTTATTGAAAATGCTTTATTCATTAAAGGAATGAATGCGCATATAATATTTTTTTGACGATGCGGGACACATGATTGCAAAAATGTCATTAACTACCGGGCCGTGTATCTTTTTAAAGTTTCAAAACTACGGTTCTACAATTAAGCCAGAGTCAGTGCGCGCTCGCTGAAAAGGTGCCCAGTTAAAGAAAAGGAGTGTTGGTTCAACACTCAAGAATGCCTAGGTAAAGACAAATAAGTGTTAAGTGTATGAGAGTGGCAAACATTAGGGGATGACGCTCGCTCGTCTACAACAGGTGATTCCCTAGACGGGATGTTTAGATAAACATTAGATGCTTAAGTAAGATGACAATTATATGCGTTTAAAGCAGAACATAATGATTTCTTTTGTATTTTCCTTTCACACCTTTGAAATTTGTTATTTAGTTAAGAATTCTATTTAAGTTTTAAGTGATGTTTTCTGAAGCAAAAGTTTCTTTCAAAGTAGCATAGTCTCAGTAGGTCTTGTAATGACAGTTCGCACACACATATATGCAAACAGAACGCATGATGCACGTACGACTGCCGGTGAATGAATCATGACTAATGAGCGATCCAGAACGATACTAGAAATAGAAAAAAAACGACTGACGAAATCGGGCATAAAACCAAAGGCACAAAATCACACACATAAAAACTTTTAAATACCTGAATAAGATTAAGTATTTATAAAAAGCTTTTAAAAGTTTTTACATATCGACACAAATATACAAATAAACATAAATACTTGTTACGTATTGACATACTTTCATATTAACAGATATTCATGCAGATCATATGCCCAATGTCTAAGCTTCGTTATTTGTTTCGACAAATTATATTTTTTAATTTCACCTAAGTACATTGTGTATGCATAACAAATTTTGATTTTCTATAATACTGAATAAAAACATTAGTGCACCCAGTAGTGATCATGTTTAAAATGAATATAGAGAATTGAATTCGAATACTATGCAAGAAATCTGAATCCAATTTGTTAACAAAACACAGGTGTCACAGAAATTTCAGTCTATTTTCGATACAAAATATCTATGAGTTTTTTCACGCCGTCTTTAATTGTAAACCAATACTAAGTCCCGTTAAACGTTACTCGCTAAAACCTAGAGGGAATTTAATCATGTATACCAAGGTTAAACTGAAAAACTCAATGGACACCAAGTTGGTATTATTTAGAACTTTAATTGTTCAAATAAAAAAAAAACAAGACAGGCGATTTGAGAAACGATTAACTGAAATGATAAAGGAATATAATTTTCAGACGTTTAAAACAATCTTAGAAATTAAACATGATGATTAGTAACTAATTATTACAAACATTGCCACATAAATTCCATACTGATAAAGATCTCCTTTATCAGTAATATCATTTCAGCGCCTGGTAACCATTTGTTAGAATGTGGGAATCAGTATTTAGACAGTGTTGCAGAGTAATGATTATGCGTAATTTAAAAAAAAATAATGAAATGTACATATTCTTTCTAAAACAAGTTATAGTTAAACGTCTATAATTGCTAGAAGGAAATATCACAAAAGCCAAAGCTACATGTACATGTATTGTACAACTAGAGTCTTAATTAATGGATGTTGAAATAGATAAATTCAAAATGGTGTTGGAGAGTTAGAATGCTAAAGAGGAAAGAGTAGCAACAAACTGATGACTTACAGAAAGTTCAAATCACAATTTTGTACTGAGAAATCTCTGGTTAGTAAATTTCCACATCATTATAGATCTACATTAACAAAGTAAAGATGCAGCATAGCATCACTTAGAATAGAAACAGACATGCATGAGAATATTGATTTTTATTTTACAGAACATGTTTATGAATACTTTCTCGACACTGTAGAATATGAGAAACAAGTGCTTAAATTGTTAAAACCTCGGCACTGCAATCAATATTTTGTCAATAGTGAACCTAACTATGCTTGAAGAAGAGAAAATGGTCACAATATTCAGTATTGAAAAAAATTCATTACATATCCGCAAAAACCTGCCATTATATTTTAATCGAGGGAAATAAAGAACTATAGTGTAGATAGTGATTAAAATGGAAGTTACATTTGTACCAGTATTTTACCATTTTCAGAACTAATGATCATTTTGAAATGAGCTACGACATTCATGTGTATGTTTTTTATTGTTCATTGGTCTCGTATCTTTCATATTCATTGGCCTCATATATTGTAATATGTTTATCATATACACCGAAAACTTTAAGTGTAGGTAATCGTTGGTGTTCAGTTCATTACTGATCTGGTCAAGTTTAATATTCGATTTTATGGTCATTTTTACATAATGCACAGCAGAGTTGTATTTCCTTTCAGTTTATTACTCTTGGTACATTATATGAAACTTTTTATGTACAGATAATCAATGGTTACCTGACTTTTACAATGCATACATTTTCCTCATGTATAAAGGGCTGAGATACTTCATACAAATTAGTTCGGATATGATTTAATGGGCATGGAAATAAACAGCAGTTCCTCGGTTTACTATTTAAATACAATGATAGCTATTACTAGACGTGATCAATTCCCCCGCTTACACCCTGGCCACTACGACACTAAAGTACTTTGTGGTACTGTAAAATACTGTAATGCACCGACACATTTCCTGCTTTTTAGGGGACAACAAAGGACGGCTACAGGATCGGACACATTCCCTCCATTAGTTCACACGAAGAAGTCATTAAAGGGTGTTCTACTTTTAGTAACAGCGACCGATTGTACAATCGACGGAAACCGTAAAGGAGATATTGCAAAATGTAGCATCGCAAGTTTGGCGACATTCTTTCCATTAATTTAAGAGGGAAAAAAATAAAGATCCTTTTAAGTTACAAAACAGAATCGCATGATATTAAAGGCTATAATTTTAAGGATATGTATACCCAAATAGCAATTTTAGCAGAGGATTTTTTTTGTTTGTATTTTTTGTAGTGAAATGATTTGCAGGATTTGCCTTTAGGTCAGATGAAGCTATTGCAGTCCGTCTCGGAGATTAGCTACAGAAAGTATTGGGAAAATCATAAGATTAACTTCGACATTACCCGATTTAAAGAAAAGGCTGTATTTACAAATGAAAAACACTTTTTTGAAGAACAAGCAACTTCAATGAATTAATATCCCCCAGACAAATGAAGTAAATAGCTGAAAAAGAACAACTGGATAGTGTATTGGTCTGTCTGTTTACAAAGAAAAGCGTTTTTGAAATTTCACCATCCCACTGGGTCCTATCCTCTAAGGTGATATTTGTTTCTTCAAGTTACCATTAAAAAGAACTTAATTGTTGTAAATTACTACTTTCAGACAATAATTATTCTTAAATTTCTATATATAATTAGTATGTAAGAAAAACTATACAACCCTAAGGGACTCATTTCTATAAAAAAAATCAATTTCTAAAATTTACGTTGTAAGAGAATACACAGATAATTATTTATGCCAAACAAAATCAAATTCTGACAAGCCTGCTCAGAAAAAAAGAAACATTTTCAAACTTCCACCATCCCATTGGGGCCTCATCTATGAGGGGTTATTCTTTTTTCTGCATAATACAGAGATACAGAACTCAGTACTATTAGTTTCAGAAAACAAAATGTTTCTAAGTTCTAAATAATATATATAAGGAAAGCGCTACACCCCCTCAATGCGCCTCATTTCTAAAAAGATCATGAAGTGTAGGTAATGGATATTAGAAAGAGTGATCATTAAATTATTTGAGCCAGTTTCAATTTAATTTTGAGAAATATAATTTTAATGTTTTTGTTTTATTTGTATTGAATATAGAAGACAAAAAACGATGAAAGGGCAATAACTTTAGAGATACTAATCTAATCTTGACAAAAGTGTGTGTGCGCCGCGGCATTATGTTACTAAACACTTATTTTAAGCTTCATGTAGTTCTATCCATTGGTTCTTGAGTTACGACTCCGGACGGACAGACGGTTTTACGGACGGACGGACAATGCCAAAACAGTATCCCCCGACTTTGGCGGAGGATAACAAAATGCAGTGTCGTCTGAACGTAAAGGAATATTTTTTAACTTGGTGCATACTATTACATACATTTAACACTAAAACCGTCATATAGTCATTTAGTTAAAATATATACTCGACATGCCGTTTAGTTGTTCCCGCACCTTCAAAAGAAATATGTGACTGTAATAATATGCATTATCGCTTAAGATATAGACCCTGGAACATGTAAATGAAATATTCAAATCAGTAGTTTATACAATGTATAATGTATGAAGCGAAGCTTAGAAATTTCTTTATTTAACATATTGAATTGATATGCGCGAATGACTCTACACTGTATACTCTTCTATTTCAATAGCTCATTACTGATGTGAAATGCTGAGTATGTATACACTTTTGCGACAGCAGTTCTGTCACACGGCTACATTTATAATGTAGTTTGCATTAAATCTGTAGTTGTAAGTATATTAAGAGTAAGCATTGATACTTAAGATAATCCCGCTATAAAGTCCAGTCTGTGGGAGTTGGGAAATGGTTCTGTTGGTCACAGTGGTTGAGATAATATATAGTTATGTAGTCAATATAGCCTTCAAAATATGCCCTTTTTACCGAAATATGATCATCTTAGTCAGTTGTGAAATGTTGCTGCAAGGTATTTATTTTTCGTATAAAGTTGCGACACTGGTATATACCACAAAACAGAAAATCTCTTAATTTATATTAAGTCAAAAACATTCAAAAATTTGGAAATAACTAAAGAAGTCGGATAGACTTACATATTGGGCGAAACGCTGATAGTGATTTTCAATATGCTCGTTTACATTTGCCTGACAATACGCTGTGTCTCATTTTCTTCATAGAAACAAAAAGTGAATGTAAGACCAGATGAACAAGAGACTTAAACCAACCGGCTACAAAGGTACTTGAATAACAACATTACAACATTTACTTTATACTAAAAGTAAGAATTGCCATTCAAGGCAGAACTGTATCTTTTCGTTTCCATTTTTTAAAAGTGTTTTTTTTTTTGCTATTGCTCGAGGATATGAACACAGTTACAACTCTAAACAATGTAGGAAAATTTCGACTGTCCGATGTTAGCACTGTTAGCTCAACAATAGGATTTCAACCTAGCTGGGCATGAATCTTAATTCACTCATCGTCATCTGTTTTAGCATAAACAATGTTTGTGATATGCGCATGGAAATGTATAAATGTAGCTCATAATTCACTGCTTTAGATCTACACCAAGCTCTGAACGTCACGTTAAATTACATCAAAATTTAGTCTTTCCACTTATGTTAAAAGATGACTTGTCAAATGATCTATGCATATGACAACATGTATTTCATTTTAAATATTATTATTATTAAACGCCATTTACATGAAACAAAGGAAACACTCAGCTATTGAAAACGGGCTTCCAACTGCAGTAATGACTTAAGATATACCTTCCTCACACAATGACATAACGTTAGCATCTGCAAGTAATGTTTAAACAACTTTAATATTTACTCATGTTTCGACAACCCTTTAATTGTGTTTAATTTATTGCCAAAATTATTTTACTTAAACAAATCCAACAGTAAAAAGATGTAGAAAAAAATATAAAAACGTTGTTGTAAAACGCATTTTCTTTAATCCTAATTCCATATCAAAGCCAAAGATGACCGTAATAGATGAACGAGGCACTTGGACAACCAGTCCATTTGAATTACAAGATCACAATCTTTTCTCTGTACATGGTGTAGGATTTGTCATTTTTGGAAATACTCTATTTTTTCGTTTTAATTTTATCTGTATTTCTCTGTGGCTCACACATATGAACACTAGTGAAGTGAACATACGAATCGAAGAAGCTCTATTGAAAATACTGGTGGGTTCGGTTTTACGGTACGGCTACATTATATGTTTGTATTGGGATTCCGAAAGCGTTTGCAACGCTTTATAATTTGGTAGCGTATCATTTGAAAATTATAAAAATACAATGTTTGTGATATGCGCATGTAAATACATACCACATAATTTATACCTTCAAATCTATTTCAAGCTCTAAACGTCATTTTAAAAAAACCTCGACTTTTAGAATTTCAATTGTTTATTCAAAGATGACATGTAAAATGATCCATGCATATGAATGCATGTACTGCATTTCTTTTTTAATATATTTCTCATAAGAAAAGTCATTTACATGAAACGAAAGGATACAATCAAGTCTTGAACACGGGCTTAACATGCAGGAAAATCTTGAAATTCTTCGGAATGTCTGGTTTATCTAAAAACAGTTCACAAAAGTGTCTCAAAAGTCATTAAGCAGTGGATGTTACTAGTGTGCACGTTTTCGTTTTTAAAACTGTTCAGCCAGAGGTTCTTGTGAAAGTTTAAATCTTTAAAATGACATATAACGTAAGTAAATGCTAGGAACAATAACAATAATGAAGTTTACATTCGAATTGAAGGAGATCTATTGAAAATACTGGTAGGTTTGGTTTAACTGTACTGCTACATTATATGTTTATATTGGGATTCCGAAATTAGTTGCATCGCTTTAGATTTGGTAGCGTATCATTTGAAAAATATAGAAATATAATATTTGTGATATATGCATGCAAATGCATACCACATCTTTCATAGCTTCAGGTTCTAAGCATCATTTTAAATAACCTCAAATTTCATTATT
>JAUMHA010010345.1:0-20975 GCA_032359765.1 Saxidomus gigantea
ATGTAATGTACATTTACATAGGTCTTTGAACAAGTTTCATATCTTTGTCTTTGACCTTAATTCTGATAGACAATTACACAATACACCTGTTCTTAGACAAAAAAAACATTTTACCGACAAGCTTTCGAATAGTCGAGCGTGCTGTCATGAGACAGCTCTTGTTACATATGTTGCTTATACATTGTACATGTTCTATATCATAAAAATCTGTGTTAACTCTTACCCTGCTCTTGGCAATGATTCAACTATGTGACCAGTGTAGATCATGATTAACCTGCACATTCATGCAGTCTGCTCATAGTTTGTACTGTTCCCTCTTTAGTCAGGGTACTTTCATGTAACATCCCCTAATGACAATCAGTGTTCCAGCTAGGATTTTAAAAAGGCAGGATGCTGTTGAAAAAAGGGCACTTGAGAGTGCACAAATCTGAGATAAAAGGGGTTTGTTCAGGTGCTCTATATTTGAATTAAATTAATATTTTCAATACTGATTCCAGGGCATTTTTTCCTACTAAACTACTGGTGACTAATAGAAAAGGAACCCTGTGTATTTTGTAATCAAATCCAAGAAATATGCTCATTAACATAAAATGCAAATGTCCTGTCAAAAAGGACATAGCAGGGGGTCAGAGAAAAAAAGGAAGGGTGCACAAGAACAGGGGCAGGGTGCTGCATACTATTTTGTGCTAGCTGGAACACTGTCAATGATGGACAAGTCCAAATTGAAGAATGGGTCTGTCCAAATTGAAGAATTGGCCTGTCCAAATTGAAGAATGGGTGTATCCAAATTGAAGAATGGACAAGTCCATTTTGGAACTACAGCAGGGTAAAGGTTAATCTATATATAGGTTATATTTATATTACGCCATGTATATATTGCTCTTACAGCTTGGCACAGATCTCATAGAACTTCTACCCGAGACTCCCAAGGTAAGACATGTTGTACAGAACGGAGGATGAAAACCCTTCCTTGTTGAAATCTCTATGCTCGTTTTTACATCAATGGACCCAAATTCCTCCTAACATCAAAGTTACAGACCAAAAACTTGGGGTGTTAATTCATGATACATTGCATCAGGCATCTCTTTATATTGTACAAAGATTTTGAAATGTTTTTTTAGTATGATGATTATAGTTACTAGAACAAAGGGGAATTTTTGTCTGCCAATGTAAAAATGTGCTGGGTATTTTGTCTCTGGATAGTGGTCTGTAATACTTCTTGTAACACAGCAATCAAATGGTTATTTTTTAATCTAACAAATTTAGCAACCATTGAACTGTTGGGAACAAAAGTGACGGGTTTTTTTTATTGTACTTTTTTTACTTTTTCTATACAACGTTTCAATAAAAGTAAAATTTCATGCAAGTTCTTTAATAGAACTATTTTTCAGTGGGATTTTCAAAGCTTTTAAACTTATATGGCACAGTGACATATATGTCTGAAAACCTATGTATCTTTTTGTTTCAAAAGTAAGTTAGACAGTAATTATATGTAATGAAAACCCAGACCCTGTGGGTTTAATAGTTGAAATTGTCAATGAAATTTCACAGTGGCTTTTACATTCCAAGCCTAAGGCATTTGCTTGTCAGAAAAAAAGGTTAAAATTCAAGGAATAGATTTCCTTACCATGAGCCTAAGTTTTATATGAAATGGTTATACATATGAACCTGCCTTACCTTGTACCTGGGTTTTACAGAAAACTGACTTATCTGGCAAAGTCCCGTGGTTCAGTAGCATGAAATATCTAACAGAAAAACCATATTCAGGTTTGACTGTAAAAAAAGTTTAACCAAAACAAAAAAAGTTTTACATAAGATTCATTATTGTCACTGCATGTTAACATGACCTGTACAGTGTTAACTAGAAATTTGTTTTGCAAAAATAGGGCTAAGCAGGGGATGATCAACTAGGTTAACTATTCTGTAGATCAGAATGAGAGGGTCACAGCATCTATAACTTTTAGAACTGTTTAATGTTTACATTTAACACATAGTCTTAAAGGTTTGTCTAACAAGTTTCGCACCCTTGTTATGTCTAGAAAGCAGAAAGTGTATTCTGTGTTGAACCTCTATGTCTCATAGGTATAATGATTTTATGTCGACATTAGGTACAATGAGTTTATGTCGACATTAGGTACAATGATTATATGTTGACATTAGGTACAATGATTTTATGTCGACATTAGGTACAATGAATTTATGTTGACATTAACAAAAAAACATAATTTTTGTGTCATTTTTGGGCTTATTTATGTCCCCTTTTGTACTAAATATGTCGATTGTTTTTTTTTTCTGATTGCTTATCATAAAACATAATGCATGTTTCAAACTAATCCAAATTTGGCTTAAATGAGATAAAACAAGTGCAGCTATATATATACATGTAGAAGCACTACACAGTAATACAATTTATATTAAAATCATACATTTACATTGTTACAGAATTATGTACTTCCTTTCGAGCGGGTAACAACAAAGCACTTCCTCTTTTTGTAATAAACGGGCCTTGGTGTGTGAAAACCACTGTCCTTTGCATTAAATTTATGATACTTTTGAGCCAATTTATTATTAGTTTCAACCAATTCAATGACTATGAAAAAATATGTATAGATACTATTTTTTTAATGTGTCATGGTCTTTCTGAGTGAAGCAAATGTCGTGTATCTAGATGTGAACATATAGGATTGGTTTTCGCACAACATGGCTCCTATATTAAATTTTTGTGAGCAATGCCTGGCTAAGAAAGATACCTGTATGCCTGAATGTAATGTTTCGCAGATTTTTTCATGTTTTCCACTAAGTTGTTTACCGTTTTAGTAAATCCAGCAGTCCCATTTTATTTACTGTATTTGGTCATTTTTTAGTGAGTGAAGACTTGAAAAACTTGAAAAAACAAAGTTATAAAAATTCTTGTTTAATTTTGGAATAGTATTGAAAATTTTTTAAATGTTTCACTAAGTGCAACTGCTGTTCAAATTACATTATAAATGGTAAACACAAAATGAAAAAGTCGTGATCTATAATGTATGTGATGTCACAATAAAGTCACACACTGAAGGAGTTGTCACATATAAAAGGTGTATTTACTATTTCTGAATGTCTCGCAAGTTATGTATGCTATCAAATGTATGCCACGGAAGTAAGTTATGAAAATGTACATGAACGTGATTGTCAAGTCACATGACATAGTATTAGGTGGATGTCACTTTAACAAGTTACAAAACATTTAATGAATATCACTTAAATAAGTTATGAAATACATGTCAACTAAATAGTGGAAATTTGAATAAAAGTACATGTATGTGTTTTTGGATTTTGGAATTTTGTAAGTATTTTACATTAGAAAATCTTTTCCGGGATAAAAGAAAAAACATACTTTCTTTCGGCCACCAAAGGCTATAGATTAACATGTCACAATCATAAATATAATATCCCGTATTCCGTTACTGTGAACATGTAATTATGTATGTATATATATATATACATGTATATGATATTAAGAAAGTAAAAATTTTAGTGAAAAAATATTACTAAGAGATTGATATAATGATATATGAATATGGATAATGAAGATCATTTTTGACTTTTGAGATGGGCGTTGAAGAATGTTTATATGTTTTTAAAATTTATATGGTGTTTGTGTGTATAAACATATATAATTATAGTACATCATAATAAGGGATATGTACGGAGAATTATCCTGTAAAAATTGTGGTTGTGTAAACCAATTTAAGATTGTTGAATCTTTTTCTCAGGTAAAGGTAACAAAGGTTGTTTTTTTTTAAAGAAATAAAAATATAGTTAAAGTAAGCTATAAATAAAAAAAGAATCATTTGCCTATAGGAATGCTTATTGGGTTTCACGCCCATTCATTCTTAACAAATTTAAAATTACTTGAGTCTAGCTGTATGAAAACCAGTTTTTAGGATTTTCAGTGAAGACAATGTTTTGAATATATATATATTTATATAATGACACAACTTTATTTCCATAGCAACATGTAATAGACGTTTGTTTTCATACAGCATGTCTCATGAAAATTTCTGAAATTCAAGCTTTTTATACTTCCATGGAGGCATGTTATAACACAAGACTTTTATCTTGTTTAGATAATTTATCCTATATAGGACTTCATTCAGACACATTTTTCAATGTAATATACCTCCTCGGAGGCTATGAATGAACTAGATAAAATCAGCCGTGAAACATTAGGTTTTTGTTACACTTTCCGACATGTTCCGCGTTCTAATACCTTGCATCTACCGAGTCAGAATCCTAATTATTATTTCACAAGCCAAAAATTTAATTAGCAATAAACATTTATCTTAACTGCAAGATTTGCAAAACATTGTAACATTCTAATGAAAGGTTCAGTTAATTGAGGGTTGGTTGTTAAGCTATCGTATCTGTATTTAGCCGTTACCATACTGGCGGCAAGTGTCTTTGCCGTTTGCAACCACTGCAGATCTTAATTTTACCTGCATATCCCTGCAGTCTGATCATGATCTGCACTGTTATCTATCAGTCAATAAATTACCAGTGGACACCCCTATTTGAACAAGTAATGGTTAGTTCAAATCAAAAGTTGGGTGAGTCCATTTTAGAAGATTGGTGAGGTAAGGATTTTAAAGAAGAAAGCAGATTCAGTAGTTTCACGATCAAGCCTCATTAAATGTCTACACACCTCGGCTTGCTTGTGACATATTTCTGCACTGTAACAAACTGTGTATCTATATAATATATGTTATTTCTTGTTACAGTAACTAATACAGCTTCTAGAACACTTCAAAGAATATTCATGAAATTAAATAGAATTTTTTTTAAAACTGTTCTGGTTTTCAGCAACATTAGTAAAAATCTGTAAAACTTCCATCATGGATTACCTAAGATTCAAGAGTTAAAGATAAGGGTTATTTTTGCAACAATTTGAGACTTGGCCAATTAGAATAGAAAACTTGCTGTTTTCTTTGTTGATATAAGTTGCTCTGGTGCAAGCCTGCCATTGAATACTTTCAAATCTGGTCTACATAATTGATGTAAGTTTTCTGCTGCTTTGAATGTGGTGTATGACCATCTGTTGCAGTGTACTGCCTCTTTTCTGAGTCAGTCAGATTTGTTGAAGTGGTGAACTAGTTTGACTGTGTTCTGTACCATAGAAAAAAAATATTTAAGTACTGAATAACTTGGGTTGTCATTATCTATGTCATTCAAATACTTTTTAAGTTTTCAGCAACTTTCAATTGAGTGCCTGGCAACCAGGAAAATTTCAGCATTTATATTTTCAGACCATCAATATGTTCATAAGATTTCCATTATCAGTGTGTAATTTCTGATTTCTTTGTTTAGGTTTTCATTTTCAAAGCATATTTTCTTTTTCATCATTCAACTCTCTGTGACATTCAGTTTTCATTTCCATTTAAAACAGAGAATGCCCATGCATACTTTCCATTTTCATATCATCTTTTCTCATTTCTATCAATCACAAATTTCTTTTGTTTTTTTACTTTCTTGTACTTTTCAGTTTTCAAATCATCAAATTCATTTGTATTGTCAGTGTTGTCTGAAATAGTGGAAAATGTTTGCAGGTGTTATAGCAGTAATGTAGGTTGAAGTATCATGCAATTTTACGTGAGTGTATTTAAGTGCACTTAAACTAAAATTGTTATGTACATCATTGTGCAAGTAATACGCTTCTGCCGTTGCCATTGGCAACATAGCCTACGTCTTTCATTAGTCAGACAGTCTCAGCTTGCAGATTATAAGGCAAATGTTAAAAGCTGTAAAATATAACAAAATATTCTTGGAGTCACATGACCTCATTTGCATATTTCAGGAAAATACAACAAGCAATGTGCTGGTAAATAGTTAACTGTTCAATGTGATTCACACGTTCTCTTTGTTCTTTTCCCCCTCTAAGTTTTTCAACGTTTGATTTTCAACAATCTGTTTTTAAGCACCATGACTTTATCAGCTTTTTATATTCATTTTTGATGCAATAAGACAAAATCTCTGAGGTTTTTTTTCCTTATGAAGCTGCATTTGAGAAAGGTGTTGTTGAAACTAAATCCCCATGTCGAGGGTTGCCCACAAAACTGTTGTAACTTAAATGAAATAAAGAAGCAACAGTTTTTGTGGGCAGCCTGCGATGTATGTTCTAATAAAAGGCAAAATCAAAAAGAATCCGGCAATTTTCTTGCACTTTATTTCAATTAGAACCTCGGGGATAAAGTTTCAATGGCAAGTTTCCATGTGGGATTAAGGGAGTAGATTTTAGTTGTTTTTTCCTAATTTTTGTTTTATTTTGTACTGATTATTAGTGTAAAAAAAAATAGTTCTAACAAGTTAGCAGTGAATGCTGTTTTTTGGTTGCCATAGGCATTTTGTGTATTAGAAATAGATTTAACGAGTTTTAATAGTTTCTGTTGGGATATGGTCATAGTTTAGGAGAACCAGACAATTTAGCTACAGAACAGAAAAGGATAATATGTTAATTGTCACTAACCTAAATTGGAAAGGGTACAGACCTTAATGTAACAAATGCTCCTGGGTTCCGATTGATAAAAAATCTTCGTAGCCACTGATTAGTTAGAAATGTTTTAGCCTCTGTTATTGGGTTGATTGATTATACATGTATTACTGGCCTCAGATTGGTTAGAAATGTTCTTGGCCTCTGTTTGGTTACACATTTTTCTAGGTTGATTTGACATATTACAAGCCTCCAGTTGGTTAGATTCCTGACTGGTTAAAAATGTTACAAAGTCAGAGATTTGAGACTGGCTGTAACAAAAGTTTTATTGCCTTAGTCCTGGCGTGCAAAAAGTTGTTCCAGTCTAATTCAAGTGTATGTGTACTGTAACAGTGTTTGGTAGACTAAGAAATTCAAGAGTTTGTCACATTCAATCTTTGATGTAACTGTTAATCAAATTTAAAAGTCATGTTAACAAAGGACCTAAGATTCAGTCTCATTTCATTTGTATGGAAATAGGTTGTAAACCTATGGATACCTCTTTTAACTGATGAATGTTAGAGGCCAATTTGAACTACTTAGACTAAAGGAAAAACATTTCAGTCTCACTCAGACATTTCACAAATGATAAAGTGTGGCAAAATCGTAACCATTTTGGGTGCTGCACTTGAAAGAGTAAATAAAAAGACAATTTTAAGCCTCTTACAGCCTAGCCATAATACATTCCCTCAACCCCTCCTCCCCACCCCCACCATTTTCTGATAACTCTATTGAGAAGATTTTTGATGAAACACTGGATATAATTCTACTTACAAGTCCATTTTTTTTCAAGATGGTTCTATCATATAAAACTTTTCATTTTGAAGTTGTCTGAATAAACAAAAATATTCTGTCTTTTATCCTATCTAATAAACAGTATGGTTTAGTTTCTAGCCAGTAGTGTTGGGATGTAGCTGAAATCTAGCTTACGTTAGCAGGTTTTTCATTTCGCTTCAATTAACCATTCATCTCTGCCACAAAGACTCGGTCTTGTCACAAATGTGCCTACACTAACAACTTTTACTTGCACTGCTTTGTTAACCTTTTTTCACCTTTTTTTCACTTTTTATTTTCACCTTTTTTTCCAAAGTCTGCTTCGCCATCAGTTATATGTATTTGGAAGCCATGTCTTTAATTTGCAGACATCTTATTGGGTCTGGTTCAAAGATGTTTTTACTTTGTTTTATTGAAGTACAAATTAATAAAGGATGAAATTACTACAACTTATAGTGGCCTTGGAAGGCAACCGTGTTAAGTTTTCAATTTGTTTTATTAAAAAAATAGAGTTTTACATTTCCAGAAGAAAATTTTATGAGTTATAAAATTTCTAAAAAAATGTAACAGCTAATCTGATTGGCTATTAAGAAATATGTTTCACACTGAACAGAGGTGTTTATGTTGCCCATGACATTTTCGATTAACTATGGGATTAAAGATTTCTAAAATGTTGTTGTATTAAAATGTTCAGTTCTAAAAGGTTCTGTGTAGGGTACTGGTATATGTAATCGACCATTAAAGTAACCAGTGAGCCATGCACTCTTAGATCTGCATTAACACATTAAATCACTTCTTTTTACCATATAGTAAAATGACAGTATAAAGACATTTAGATGTATATGTTACCATGGAGATATCTGTTACCATGGTGATATTTGTTTATGTTACAGCCGTCAACCACACCACCAAATATAGAGATTCCAGACAAGGACAAGACTATTTCTAATAGACCAAGGGTAAGAACAGTATTCGTATATCTCAGTTTGTTACAGCTAATAAGAGTTATATATTAAAACAAAACTAAGTCTTGTCAGTCAAGGGTCATGTTCAGCTTGTGTTAAATGTCAAGGTCACATTTTTTTTTTTTTACAAAAGAACTGTTAATAGGTATAGCCATTTGAAAAACAAAAATAGAAATGAAGTGATTAATTTTTGGTTTTTTTTTTTTGTTTGTAGCCAAAGCAGTCAATGTTTCAGAGTTTTGCACTAGGAGGTCAAGGTGACCTGATGGAAAAAGATGAGGTCTGTGGAAAAGGGAATCAAATCTGTGAAAATAACATTGGGGAAATTATTTTAGATAATTCATGTTTTCTTTTCAGTTACATATGATTGCTCTGAATAACCCGCACCACGGCCGTTTGCGAGGTGTACGAGGTGCTGATTATCTGTGTCATCGTGAATCACGTGAAAATGGAATGAACGGTACCTTCAGAGCTTTCCTGTCATCTTCAGACCAGAACCTTGATTCATTGGTTTACTATCCAATTGACAGAAGTGTTCCTATTGTTAACTTAAAGGTTTGTTCTATGAATATATAAAAAGTTTCGGAAAACCTGTATCTATTTTTAGAAACGTATAGGATATGACAACAAATTATAGAAGATTACAAATGCAATTTAATATTCTCATCAGAAAATTATAAACAATTAAACTGCCTTAACTAGGCTTCATACTACTTCAGTTTTCAGTAACTGACAGATTCTCATGTTACCAAATGTTTAAAGGATTTGTCAGGTGGAGATCTGAGGTTCACAAAAGCTTCACTTTGCAAAGGGTATAAGTCACTACAAGGATTAAACCAAGATATCTTCTCAGTCATAAATCTAAACCTAATCAAAGTACTGGTAAGTCAGGAAATCATTGGATTTTAGAATATGTTTTTTTTTTCTTTTTCAGGATGAAGTTCTGTTTAACTCTTGGAATGATTTGACTAATGGGGCAGGAGGACCTTTCAACCACGGAGCAAATATCTATTCCTTTAATGGAAATAATGTTAAGAAAGATCCAACATGGTTTGTTTATTTCTCAATTTCTTAATTTCCATATGAAATATTTATTGTTCCTTGAAAAAAATGACAGCACTGATTGTCTTTAATGAAGAAGTGTGGTCATGACACCTGACAGGATCGAACCCTCAACCTCTTGATTAAATAGTCTGTGTCTTTGTCATCACCCTTTTTCTTTATCCTGATCCTGCTAAATTTATGAATGGACTTACCCATCTTTCAGTTTGGAATGTGCCATTAGTGGTTTAAAGCTGCCGGCTCTCAGATTTTGGTAAAAAAAAACAAAGTTCTTCAAACTGTATGAAAATAACGTATTTTAGAACATATGATGATATAAAAAGGCTTCAGTATAAATTCCTGTTGCGTATATCTCTTAATTTCAAATAATACGCTTCCAAATTCAAAAGCTTTGCAAGTCCAGTATAATCATAAGGTGTAACGGTGCCGTGTAACCAACATTTTCGATCAATTTCTGCAAATTCCTACCTAGATTTTTGCTTACATTTCGATTCTAGCATTAAGTTTTATATTTTATGTATTTACATGTCATTTTTGGAGAAAAAAAAATTCACGGCAACTGAGAGCAAGCAGCTTTAAAAGGGGTGTTCAGTAAAACTTTACTGACAATAGCAAACATTGCAGATTATGATCAGACTACAATGAAATGTAAGCTGATCACTGTCTTCACAGGTTACAAAGACAGAAATACTCTCTGTAAGGAGGTTAAGAGTTGACATTAAATGTAGCAGTCCAGCATCGGCCTTGTAACAATGCTACAACAGGCTTCATACATGTCTGGAAAAATTGGGGAAAACTATCTTTTTCTGGATAACTGGTGGAAAATGAAAATTACTAATTTTATGATTGAAAATTCATAGAATGTCTGAAAATACCTGTTACCTAAATGACTACGAATGGGAACGAGTACGAATAAATATTATTGCAAATATTAATGGTCACAATTATAAAAAACATTACATCATGCAACGGTCGAACTAATATTAGCATTGTTGTGAATACCTGAAGTGTAGTTAATTTTCTGCTTCTGTTAGGAGCACTTGTGTTTTATGCCATATATGTCTGAATAAATCCCTCAGAATATGAACTTTTATCACAATTTCACACATTTCTTTCACATGTGCATCATTATTTCAGGCCAATGAAGGTAATTTGGCACGGATCTGATCGTAAAGGAAACAGAATGCAGGACAAGTCTTGCCGCGGCTGGAGCACGCACTCGCGATACGCTTCTGGTTTAGGTAGCTCCCTAATGGAGGGCAAAGTTATGGCGATGGATGAATATACCTGTAATAATGGTTTTGTTGTTTTATGCGTCGAAATCACCAGTCAGACTCGTTTAAGAAAGTGAACATTATGATAAGCTACAATAAGAAATATATATAAAAAAAATATACAGAATTGATAGAGACACAGTGAACTTTAGATTTACAATAAAGATCTGTGATATCATTATTTTGTTGTAAGTGTTACAAAAAGTGACTATTAATTGGTTGCTTGAAGTCATGTGATCTACTGGAGAAAAGATCTGATTGAACAATTTGAAATTACAGCTGACCAATAAAAATCCATAGAAAACCAGATACAATGTAGTGAAAATTTGTTGCCATATGACTTTTTACTAGGTGTGTGTACTTGCTATATAGATGCTTTATATCACCATGTATATTGCAGAAAGATCTAAAAATAGAATCTTCATACATATGCTGTTGTAAGTTTTTGGGGAGGATATCTCAAAAATGTAACAAACAGTTCTTGTCTGAACATACTTTTCTTTAGACATTTTTGCCAACAATTACTTTGAAGTTTCATGAATTTAGATGTAGAAAGAATTTGATGTGATCAGTTTTGAATGATTTTCTTTACTTCACATCAAAAGTAACTTATATAAGCTCATTCATTATTTCAGAAGCTTATATTAGATATTGGTTACAAACACTCAAAGAACTGGTAGACTATTACTTAGTAAGTTGCAGAACTTTCTGCAGGGTGCACTCAAAGTTATTGTTGTTGTACAATATAGTCTGCTACAGTCATAAACGTCTGCGTACAGGGTACAGAAGCCTCCTGCTGTCTGATTGGATAATTTGAAAGAAAAGCAATATTTCATTGGTTGCTTTTACTGTTAGCCCATATCTGATTGGTCATTTCCAAAAAGGAGCCAATAGATAGTATTAAAGTAACAACAGGTTAGTTATAAAAAAAAGGCCTAAGTTACTCGAAAAGTAAATCACATGTATGTAAAGGAATCTCGAATGAGATGTCCCATAGATGTTGCAGACACATATGGAGAAAAAAATCCAGTTAATGCTTTGTTTTGTTCAGAGTTTATATATCCTTGCCTCGTGCTATATTTCGATACCTTATGTTTGGTTCAGAATTCATATTCTAGCTCTTTTTTCGTTGCCAAGTTTATTCGTATGTTTACTTGTAGAACTTCAGAGTGCACCAGCCTTCTGTATCCCAATATACATGTACTATGTGCCTTATGCAAGTTGTAAATTTGCTTTTGAAATGAATGTAACTGTTGACTGAGAGAAGTGTTCTATCTTGACCTCATCAGCTTCAAGGAAATTCCCAGACTCTGTGATTAGAAAGTAGTTCCAGTTCTAAATAAGCCAATTAGTTGAACCTGTTAGTTAAATACTATCTGTTAATTAAGGTCTTCCTGAGTGTAAATATACTTACATAGTAGGTATGTAATAGTGTGACCAGGCGGGTGAGTGAATCCAGGTAGAATTAGCATCTCTAAAAATATAACGAGATTAAAAACCAAGATGTCAGATTCTACAAGATAGAGTTAGTAAAACTTGGAAGACATGAGAAATTTCCGTTTGTTTTTTTCTTTGGGGGAGGGGGGCAATTTTATTGCTTGGGATTTTCATTTTGGCAGAAAAATAAAGTAGCAAGCCAAACCCAAGAGATATTGTTCATGGCAGTTTGCCAAAATCATTGCAGTTAGTATCCTCTGTTGCTTTGTCTGAAAAGCTGTGAAATTCGATTTAGAAATCCAGCGTCTAAAGTAGTAAAACTTCTCTCTAGAACCAGTCTGTCTTCTCTGGGTTCTGATTGGTTAGAAAAGAGCTTAATCTCAAAGCTGACCAGTCAGAAGGCTGAAATTTTAGACTGGTGTCTGAGTTTAAAGTTCTATATCCTTTGATCTAGTATCATTGGAGGACTGCCTTACTGCCATGAAAGGAAAGGAAAGGTGGCATTAAAATGCGTATCTTTCCTTCCACATTAATTTTCTCTGCTCCCTTTTTCAGCCCTTCAACTTAGCCCCTTTTTGCCTGTAAATCATACATGTAGTTTGAATATCCTTGAACCTAATGAGGGCCGATTGCAAGCATAGTGTGTGAAGCTGCATGCCAAAATTTGTAAATAGAAGTTTTCGTATCAAAGTATTACAACACCCCTGTAAGGGGCAGGCATGGTGTTTTTGTATTTCATTGTTAAATTTGATTTCTGTAGATAGTTTTTGTACATTTGTTTTTACATTTATATGCTTTGTGTAATTCATATACGTTTATACACTCTTTGTAGGATAAAGTATTTGGAATTAAGCGCAGTGTCCACAAAAAATATTTTTGTCTAAACAAGTAGGCTTTATCTGTTACTAAAAATAGACATTTGCATAGCTTGTTTCTTGAAATTTGTATGTGCATATAAATAGATGCTGTTTACGTTGGTGAAATTTTGCCTAGATTGAATACACATAATAGCCAGTATACATTCTGTGATCAAAATTCAAACATTCAGATTGTAAACTTTAGAATGTGATTCTTTCATTCTTTAGTAGTTTCAGATAAAAAAACATTTTGGTAAGGCCAAAAAAATTTTAAAAATTGTGTTTCCTGTTTCCTGACAGACTGTTTAATTTATATTGCCAACTTCAAACTTTTTTATTAGAAAGTGATCAGAAAGACAAATTTTCAAGTGTTGCAGAGCAAAAAGAGAAACTAAAAAACAAAAATGTTACATAAAAAAAATATGTAATATTATATAATTATTTTTTAACTACATAATTATATTTAAAAAAAAAACTGCTGACATTAACTTTTTTGACAAATAGACTGGAAAAACACTTATTTTTTGGCCTTATTCACCAGTAAAACTCTGCTCCCATATTATTCCTGCAGACATACTTATGAAGTGTTACTTGCAACAGTACATAAGTGCAGCAGAGTGAAAAAAAAACTTTCTCTCGCAGAGTCCCTACTGAAAGTTCTAGTAAACACACTGCTGATGTGTATAAGACATTGTGAAGTAGGGAGGTGTGAATTTCATCAAAATGAGACTGTTTTAATGTATGTACCGTAACAAAATCTCGTTCTCGTTTTGACTTGAGTGTTTGTTTTAAAAAATCCAGCTTTTACAAGAAGTATATTTTTAAAGAAAATTATATTTTTAATGCATATGCTGTTGCATCAATTATTAAGCTTATTTTTAAGTAGTTTCAAAGTTGCAGGCATAGTGGCACACATTTCAAATAGATTTTGAGGGTTTACCACAAACTGTCCTATCAACTACTATTAGTGTCTACACTCGGAATAGTTTCAGGGTCGGCCCTCGATTTCTATCAGTGTCAGGATGCATTACAGCTCTGTGTAACAGTCTCTACAGCTAATGAACATAAAAACTGTTATGCCCATATTTGGAAATGTTTTTCTACATGTCTGTGTAACATTTTTATGACAGGTGAAATGTGTTACGGTATGGCTGTAATAATGTGAGGTTGAACAATTCTTGTGTGCCAAAGATTAAGTAATCAGAACAAACTTTGTTTAAAAGCACGATTTAACTTTTTTGCTCTCTGATGATTTTTTTGAAAAGTGAACAGTTGTAAAAACAGGCCATAATTTTCATTATTTAACTCTACAAAGTTACTGTTGTATTAAGGCCATTTAGTTATTCTACAAAAACTTAAATATTGCCAGTATAACAAATACCAGGTTCTGCTGGGTTAAATAAGAACTATTTTTAGATACAACCAATTGCATTGGAAGGTTTGATAAAATATTCCGTCACAACCAGTAACATTGATTGACATCTGTCAAGGCCTCCCTTGTCACTCGGCAAAGTTGCCCAATTCTGCAGGGTTGCAGGGCAAAAAAATGAAACTGCTGTTAGAAATTCAGCTTTAGCAGCCAAAATTCTAATAATATGCAAGGAAATGACCAGAAAGTGGCAAAGGAGTTTTGAATTTCAGGGGAGGCCTTGCTTAGATATCCGTGTTTTTAGGCGTTCTCTTGTTGACATTGTCACAATGCGCTTAATTGAAAGTGACAATGATTCTAGTTTTGATATTGCTGATGTATTATATAAGTCAATAGACGAGATGGCATTTTTTTCATTTAGATCAAAAACACATACAAAATGCATTAATTCAAAGGGTTATTCTTTTAGCAAGAGGTGCATAAGGTTACAAGTGGGTCTTGCAAGAGACAAATATATTTTCATCAGAATTCATCATGAATCCATATTTAAACCGGTGAATTGCCATTTCTTGTGAGGTTTTAGAATGAACTGAATAGAGATGCTTCATATAGGAACAATTTTATATGATAATATACATGTTTTTTTCTGAAATATATGTCTTTGAAATTTGTGAAAATCAATATGAAAAGAGAACTCTGTACATTTCTGAAGTAATTGACCTGTAGTTCATATGTTACACATGTCACAGAGCTTTAAATATATTTTGAAAGATTGATAAACATGTATTCTTTTGAAGATTTGTTGTAATTCTTTATTTGCATTTTTTTCCCGCTAGTTTTTATTTTGTGTGCTATGAATTATTAATTACATACTATATATGTATCAACTATTTCTGTTCAGACTTCATTTTGTCTTATTCCATTTCTGCTTCTGCTTGTAAAATCAAAATTTTCATTTCCAAAGAAAACTGCAAGACCAGGCACCAAAAGGGCTCAAACCAAAATCACAAATGATTGTACTCGTTAGTTGTTAGTGTATTTTCCCTTTCCCATTTATCCATTACAGAAGAGGCTGATTTCCTATCATTGTTAGCCAAGACAGGTCTACCCCCCCTCCCCTCTCCTCCCCCGCTCTTCCCATCTCCTCTCCCACTTTTCTTAAAAAAAGATTTATATATAGGGTTAACATTTTGAAAAGTGTGACACTAGGTTCAAAACATTTATGATTCAGTGATTAGTGAATAACTTAAAATGTTAGTCAATGGGGAATTTTGCTTTCCAATTTTGAGTAGAGGGGACAACAATGATATCTGAATTGCACTTTGCTTTTGGACACCTTTGGTTTGTGGGAAAGAACTTTTTAGGGGGCTGGATATATGTTTTTATCCCTGTGAATTTTTATATCACCTCAGCATGTACTGAAACATTTTCATGTCATGTGATAATGCGAGTGTTTTGTGTAAAGATGATGATGTATATTTTTAATTGTGATCATGATTTATTGGCCAGTATATTACGCTCTTGAGTTATGACATATGACATGGAATAGTATGCTATAAATCAAATATTACATGTGTGTAAATTATGAAGTGTTACAATGTGTGTAAGCATTTTGATACATATAATGCCGCAAGTGCAGTTAAACATTATTGTAAGAATTCAGAATTATTTAGGATTAATTTGTTTAGATTTGAATTAAATCAGAATATTTGTAAATTGGGAAATGATACTAAACAAAATAAATATTTTATAGATATTTATACATGTGTTGGAAAAGTCAATATATTAGGTAATTTCAAGTGTTATTAATTTATGAGAAAACATTTGCACATGTACTATAAATAGCATTTGCCGAGTGCTATAAATAGCATTTGCACGAGCTATAATTGTTTGTGTAAACGCTTGTGTTACTGGTAAATTTTATCCCGTCAGTATCAGGGTCAAGAGTGTTTTTCATGATTTCATTTACTTTTCAGCAAAAACTTATATTGATGTGCTATTATCTCATTTTTGTTTCTAATTTCTATTCTCTGGAGTCATTTGTTTAACATATTAACTTCTTGGTAAAGGTGACACAGTTTATATAAAGGGACAAATTTGGTGAGTTCATTTAAAACACTTCCTGAATGGTTAATCAAAATATTATATTATTTTGATAAGTGTATTGATAAAAAAACGAAGTTAAATTTTTCATAGCATTACAAAAAAATGACATGAAGATTCTTAAAACATTGTCAGTATTTGATACAACAGCTGTTAGCCAGTAAGTCTCTGTCAATAAAACACAACCTACATATGGAATCTGCAATCGTATGTAACATGTCACTACTTTATGTAAAATCTGTTAAGGAATGCAGGATCTGCTGAAGAATTTGTGTAATATTAGTGAATTTTGTTTGAACCGTTTTGGTGTTGTTAATATATTTCTCGTATATAGAGAGAATAAAATAATTTTGCATGTGTTGATATTTTTATTTAAAGAAAAAAACAATGTTTAAAAAGCCACGTAGATTTCAATGCATCGTGCTAATTAGATCATTTTTTCATTTTGTTCTGTCTTACTTTCATTTATTAACTTATTTCACAGCCATGCTATATCTCTGAATAAAACTATGTAAATGTTAGAGCAATTTTCTGTTTTATTCGTAACTTCCTTACAGTACCATACGAGTGGCACACCATACCTGAAGAGTGTCCTCAAAGTCACTATTACCTTTTGGGATTGAATGTTAAAATCGAGCCAATTTTAACAGAGAATAGTGGCCTTACGGCCAAATGAACAAAATACAAACAAGTAGTTCCATATATACAGTTGTTAGGCATTATACCGTCTTCTGTTTTCAAAATTATATAGAAATAGATCTAAATAATTTCAAAACATTTCATAATAGAATATTATTATTTCGTTACTGTTCTTTAAATTTATAATTAATCGTAAACACTGTGAATGCGCAAACGAACGACTTGGACATAAAAATTGATAACCACTTGTTTTTACCCATAGAACTATAATCTGCAGATGTAGAGTAGTTGGTAGAGGTGATGGAAATTTAATCGGCGCTGATTTACTGTTAAACGGACGTGAGTTCGAATCCCATCTTATACAATATTTTTTTTTTTTTCTTCTGTTTTACTGATCATTTTAAGGCTTTAAACCATTTTTATAAATGTTTTACGACAAATCATCATAGAAAGCTTCATTCATGTCAAATTACATGTAATAGGATAATGGTAATAAGACATACTGTATACATATTATTCGATGACAGTAAAGTTTCGATACTACAGGTCGGTCAGTAGTCGTTGCAGGATTTGCTTGTACAACCAGAATTGGTTTCCTTGAGTTCTTTTGGAGCCATGCCTCAACATCAGTCATCACCAGTTTCTAGAATATTGACGCGTCGGTTTTGTTTGTAGGCCAATTGTGATACTTTGTATCACTGATTTCTTGTTCAGTTATGAATTTACTCTGTGTCTTCTTCGATCTTGCTCACTGTTCAGTGTTTGCCTACAATTTAGGATAGGAATTTATTTCAACCAAGCCCTGGGAAGGCGGTCCGATTTTTTTTGCTCCTTACTGCAAGCTCAAAATGTACCGTTTATCTTTTTCGTTCTTTCATAAACATTGACATCACAATATTAGGACCGTAACTAGTAAGGTTCTTCTAGAAATCTGTTGCACTGTATATGAAATCAAGACCTATATCAACCTCATTTAGTAATTGAACTGTTTTGTTCTTGTCTGCAACAATTTGGGTAAACTAAGAGTAACTAGGGCTTTAACGATACAAGTTTCCTTCTGTTCGGATAGGATCCTGTCTGTTATCGAATGCTGATATTCGACTGCCTCCACACTTCAACTACGGTATTGATTCCTCTTTTGTAGAGGCACTGTGGTGTAGGGGTAGAGCATAGGACTGCTAACCCGGAGGTCGTAGGTTCTCATCCTGGTAGTGGCATTGTTTACTGAGACCTTCAAAATCCAATCATTTTGAGCACTCGTCGGGGTAGTTAATGTAAGCTGCAAGTACTTGTTCTACAAAATGTTTATACTGAATCAATAACAAAAGAATGATTAATCCATTTTTAGTTCTTCTATGAAAAACAGAAGAGCCATTGTCATAACCCTCTTGATGTTTGTAGGCAGTGTTGTCTGAAATCTGGTTCAGCTTTCTCAAAGTTCACTTTCTTGGTAACCTTGAAACTTCAGACAATTGCTTGGCATCCTACAATGGCCTCCATGACTGAGTGGTTAAGGTCACCGACTGATGATCAAGTGTCCCTAACCGCTGAAGGTTCGTGCCCTACTTGGATTGGATTCTTTTAGGTCTAGAAGCTATCTAGGTTCTACCCAGGTGCCTGCCCGTGACATAAATAATGCCCAAATCTTTCTCCTCTATGAAAGCTGGAAGTTGCCATATGACAGCTGTTGAGTGCGACTTAAATCCGAATCAATGACACAATACATTCAACCCTATGAGCAAATCCAATAACTTATGAACGACGTTGAAAGTTGTGCAAACTTTCTGTTCAGTTTTGTAAAAATCTACTTCTCAGCTATGATACTTTATAGGGTAGTTGAACATACATGTAGTCACTAAATGCAAAAGGTATGCACATGGGTTCCTATCTCAAAACTTAAGTTTACACATATGGTTAAAGGTCAAACTTTGTGGACAGTTGTGTCTCCAGTTTGTTTGTAACTTGACTGGCATATGAGTTGTTCTGATATTTACACATGTATGTGTACAGAGACAATCGATCCTCCAGCACTTTCAGTCCTTTGATTTAGTTCACATTCCATCCTGCGTCTGTCCCTCCACCATTTCCTTCAAATGACATCTCTGAAACCACTAGGCCAATGTTGATTAAATTTTGCAGGGTGGTTCTTTGAGTAAAGCTCTATCGGGTTGTTCAAAGAATTCCATTCCATGCAGAACTCTGGTTGCTATGGCAACAAATAGGAAAACTTAAAAAAATCTTCTTCTCCAAAACCACAAGACCTAGAGCTTAGATATTTGGCATGTAGTATTGTCTAGTGCACCTCTACCAAGATTATTCAAATTATGACCCCCTGAGGGGGGGGTCGCTTGATTTTACATAGGCTTATATAGGAAAATCTTTAGAAACCACAAGGCCTAGAAATAAGATATTTGGCATGTAGAAATGCTTAGCGGACCTCTACCAAGATTGTTCAAATCATGACCCTTGCGTCAAAAGTAACCGGAGAGGGGTGGAGGTCACTTGAATTCACATGACTTCAATAGGGAAAACTTAGAGAAACCACAAGGCCGGCAGGTAGAGCTTAGATATTTGGAATGTTACTTAGCATTGTGTAGTGGACCTCTACAAATTATATTAAAATCATGACACCTTGTATTATAGCCAATGGTTGTCAGGTGAGCGATATAGGGCCATCTTGGCCCTCTAGTTTTCTTTGATTGTTTATAAGTCCCGACTTACCCTGGGATGTCTCCCTGGGTGGACTTGCCAAAACTCCCAACAGGTAATTGTTGAAGAGAGACAGATGCAGATACAAGAGAATCCGGGTACCAGACCCTAGCTCTTTCACAAATAGTCCGCTTGGTTCATTTTACATGCCCCATGTATAACACCGATACATATCAGACTGGGTTTCTAACCAGTTCATCTCTAGATGGGCGAGCAACACTAAGTGTTTCTGAAATTTCCAATGCCCTAGCTATGATTCAAACCAGGGACCTCCTGATTGATAAGTTTTACTTTGCCAGCCAGTTTAAGTTGATCAAAAAAATTTGATGCTCGCAGGGTCCTGGTTGTTTGAAAATTCAACTGACAGTTAAACTAACCATAGAAAATTTTAATATATCAAAATGTTTAATTAATCTTTCAATAATTCACTACCGGGTACTTTAGAACCGGTTGATTTTATAGCAGTTTCACCTTTCATTAAAACACTTGCTTCATTTATTTCTTATATTAACATAATTGCAGTCAACACACATCAGTTGTTATAGGCGGTATTGTGAGATCTCACCTAAGTTAAAGGACTAGCCAAATTGCTTTTTAATTGTTAAATTTGACAAATTTAAAGCGTTCTGGTCTTTAAGTGAAACTATATATTCTTTAGTAATCAGTCTATGCATGTTACTGTAGAAATTACCACCTTGACATAAAGTATTGGTATAATGCTCTACGTTACAGACTTTAAGCCCCAAGTGTTACCTTGACATTAAAGCTAACTGTGTGTGTATGGTACCTGCCACACCTTTGTGTTCTGTGCAACAACTGAGTGATATTATTTGAAAATTGGTATATGCATTTAGAAGCCAGGACACATGCAGACAGAAACAAACATATAGTCCCCAATGGTGTTTATTGGTTGGCAACTGAAAACTGAACATATGAAACTACACACCTATCACACTTGTTTGAAAGCCAAATTAACAAATTTGATGAAACAAAATTGAGTTATTTCCTTTGCATAAGTCACAACAAAGGATGTGATATGATTTTTGTCAAGCCGCTTGCGAAAGCTCCATATAGTTGTCCAACTGGCTGTTCGGTGTATGTGCATGCGTGCATCAGTGTGCGTCAGTGTGTGCGTGCGTCCGATTTTTGCTTGTCCGGGCTGTACCTTATCCATGGATCAAGGGATTCTTAAATAACTTGGCAGAAATGTTCACCATCATGAGACTGAGTGTCATGCGCAAGAACCAGGTCCCTAGGTCTAAGGTCAAGGTCACACTTAGA
>JAUMHA010010456.1:0-16204 GCA_032359765.1 Saxidomus gigantea
ACAAAACGATGGCACTACAAAATTGAACAAGGGAACTAACTAACTAATAGTTTGCCCAAAATGCTAGACTTTGTATGCACATAATTATCATTATAGAAATAAACGTGACCGTGCATGTCTTCCTCATAAACACATTTTTCAGCATTCTGCCATAGTTCTTTATTTTATTGACGCGACCGCTTTAATCCATTCGATTTTAATCACGGATTAACAGGCTGGTTCAAGGTCTTATCGCTGTAATTGTTTTCATGGGTTTTCATTTGTTTTTATATATAGTTTGAATGTAGAAAATACTATACTAAAACAATCAAACTCCCCACCGCGGGTACTTCCCCTTACAGTATACAGTAACCACTGCCTGACAACATTTTGCTAAAACTTCAAAAACACAAATTTGTTAACTATCAAGAGGTCAAATGACAAAAGTCAATTTAAAAAAGTACTTTAATATAGTTGTTTACATGCCATCACGTGACATTTCCATAATCACGTGGTCAATCTAATCGCTGTTGAGAGTTTTTAAATTGTAGTGCTGATTTGTTTAAAGTCCTGCAGTAACCGCAAATGACGTAAGTTTGAAGCCCGCATGGCTGAGTGCCGCGATTCACCACAAAGTGGTAATAACGCATTTTTGGCACTATGCGACTGGGTTTTGGACGTGCCAAAATTCATTGAAAAGGAGCATACGATTTGTCAAGGAACATGGAATGAAACGAATCTTAGTCAGATCGAATGTGCTTAGGTTTAACCCCCACCCCCTCCTTTAACATGAAAAGCCGGTTTTACCTTGTATACATTTCGTGCATACTAAGTACCTTACAGACATTTTCTGCCGGGAAAAGTCATATTACACACGAGACCGTTAAATTTTTAAGCACCAAATCATACTCCCATATACATCATATACAGAGCGCGTACTATCATTTACATATCTTAAATAATTGTATATTTTACGGTAAGATGCGTGAATTTGTCACCACATTCATTCAACATCCATGGATATTCAATATCAAGCTGCCGGCATTCGCCAAGATCCAGTGACGAGCTGGCTCTTGAAATTCGACATTCGCCACGATCAAATGTTGAACTAACAGGACATCCGACATTCGCATATATCCAGTGACAAGCTGGCATGACATTCGACATTCGCCAATATCCAAAGACGAGCAGACACTACATTCGGCATTCGACAAGATCCAATGTCGAACTTACAGGACATTCGGGACATTTGCTAAGATATACAATGTATAAGCATCAGATTATCAGTAGTACCGTTTTACGTTATGTGCAGGGCCGTACCCAGAGGCAAAATTGCATCGAAGCACATATTTGCTAGGGAGTCGAGGGCATGCTCCCGCGGAAGACTTAGTTGTGGTGGTGCTTGAAGCATATTTGGGATGTCTTTTCTACTAATTGCATGCTAAAAATTGACAAATCTTGTGTGTGTATTGATGACCAATACTGTATGGGATTCATTATTTAAAAATACTGAAATAGATAAAATAAATGTCTAGTACTGCCAAGCAGGTGACGTATTGATGCCAAATCGGTCTTTTTAATTGCACCCATAGGGTGGTTGGAAATGTAGATTTTGCTGGTTTGGACGATGTTCATTGCGGGTGCAGAACTGAATCCAGGATACGGTTAAATATATTCTACTTCCAGATTCAAAATGAGGCACCATGTAAATTGTTTAAAGCCTAGCTATACCTTATTAATTTTTACGGTACTAAAGTATCACGTGATAGGCCGAACTAAAAATCATTTTCGAAAATTGCCTCATTTTATAATTTTCTATGTGCGTCAGCGATGTGTATACATGTTACACATTTTGGCAACTTGCAATTGAAGACGCAACCACAACTCGGCCGTATTTTGTTTCCAAAGTGCGTTTGTACCATGCATATAGCAGTGCCATGAGTGCTTAAACTATATAAAAAAAAAAGTATTTGAACTCGGTAGTTATAGACAACTGTGACGGTTTTGCTGTTTTTGCAATCTTGAAATACGTATTGTCTCCTTTGTGTGTGCATGCAATATCTCAGTGGGGGATGACGTTATATCAAGATATAAGTGTAGCGATTATATGACACACTTGTTTATATCTCGAGGTGGGATCAAAGTATTTTGGCCCGTACTGATTTAAAACACTCATCTGATCAGATTATATTTAAATTAAAGTCTTCCAGCTTTTAACAGGGCCGTGATGGCAACTATGAAGCCGCCGTAGACTTTCTCGTGCCAACACGGAAATGCTTTTCGATCTAAGGGTTCCCTCTTACGGATTATTGAATACGAGCATTAATAATTTTGCATTTGCTTCACGGTTTAATCAGAAATTCCAATATGTTAAAATTTACAAAAAAGGAGACATTTTAACACATACATTTTCATAAATATTTGTGATATAATGTAGAATTACTTCGCAGTAGAATTAATCGCCATTAAGCATACATGAAATCACACATACCCTATAAATAAACAATAAAAGCGTTCAAAAAGCAGAAATGAAGGAGAAAAGAGACAGAGAGGGTAGTTAGACAGAGAGATACAGAATTACAGACACAAATCAAACATTCTGTTTCAGTAAACTTCGTCATATGAAGGATAGGTAAAATATACGCGACAAGCAGACTACACTTTTCAAAGATCAGAGTTAAAATGGGTTTGTTCGTCACAGAACACAAATTTCAGTTTTAATAAAAGAGAAATCATTGCTGTATCAACAACCATTGTTTAGAGTTAAAATTTATAGCAGTACAAAATGTCAATGTTCCCTTCCAAACTGTTGATGTATATGGTATTAATATGGGGGTACTCTCAACAGTGGATACTAGCCTGGCAGACTTTAGTACATGTATATGCATATTTCAGTGGAATGGCTTTTAGACAGGAAATCCCACGTACTGACAGGACATGGAGACAGTCTGGCAAATTTGCTCTTCAGTATAGCATTTAGTATTATAGCACATGTGTATAATTATGTACCCATATATCAGTCACTTTTAATAGAATAAGTAATTCCATACTTTTTTGTCACACTTAAAGTTAAATACAAATGTATGCTTATTTAGCTAAAATAAAGTATCAGTTAATTGCAAAATATATGCTTTTAGAATATTTGTCGGCTTAAAACTGATTATAATATATGACATGCAATCATACACAAATATCACAGTTTTGTGTGATAATACGGGTTGAGTTTTATGGTATTTATCCTAAACATTCTATGGGATTTTGGCCAGGATAACATTTTAAAATAAAAGATAAGTAACAGCTCCAATTAAGTTTCAGTTCAATTGTGCTATGAAGTGGACAATTCCACAATGACATTGTTTTCTTAAGCAACGTGTATCAACTTTTATAACTTTTCTATCATTTCAAAATGCATGAAGAAATTTATCCATGGACAAAATGACAGAGATATTACGAAATTGTAAAATGCGCTGCATCCAAACACTATATCATATGCACATGATGTTCAATGTTAAGCAAGCACGTTTGTGTCCCAAAATTAAGTTTCATATATCCACAACAGGCATTCCAGTAGTATTCCATGGATGTGTGTGCATCTGATGCGGCTTCTTTCGGATATTATCGGGATCCGGTGCATTCTTCATTATAGGCAGGGTATCTCTGACTTCGTCTGGGTCCCTTCTCTTCATATTAGACATATGTGTGTGCGTATGGTAAAGTCTGTTAGATACCGTTTTTACTTGTTCCGGGGACAGTGATCGATAACTTGGGAACATTTCCTTTTTAAGAGGTTCTCGAAGTTGGGAAACACATCTCCTATCGTCATAATATTTTCCAACTTTTGAGCCCGGTGAATCAAATGTTGGTCTTGGTGACTCGCCATATTTCGAACGAGGCGTATCCCTACCTTTAGAATAAAGTGATTCTCTACTTCCCGCCAACAACCTCTGAACAACAGCATCGACATTGTGTTTACTATAATCGCGGAATGCCGGAGCCCGGGGGAGCATGAACGGATCGTTTGCATAGCGGGACATTTTGAGAGTTTTCCGTTTTAGGTCTGAACTTTCCCGAGCCAGACGTAACATATCAAAGTTGGGATAGTCTGGTTCCCGGCGTCCATTGTACCTGAGAGGATAACCACTGTACATGTACCGTATGTCATTGTTCAGCACGTACTTGTATGTGACGTGAAAGGGGTCACCCTTACCTCCAATTTCGAAAGGCATTTTAGATGGTGAATTAACAGTAACAGGTCTTTTCAAAAGTTTAAAAGTCAATATAAATCATAATTGAATCTTTTTGTGTCCATTTCCATTGATTTAGTAAGTCCACATAATATTCCGTTCACTGGTATCATTTTTATTCCATTTATTCTCTCTAGTTTTTGTAAGATCACAGAATAATATCAATATTAGAACACGAAGAAATATCGCTGCTACTTAAAGATTACTTACTTCAAGACCTTCACAACTCTTAAGGTAGGGCGCTGTGTATCGCAACGACGAACAGTAAAGCTCTATTTCGCGCCTTTGTTCTTCCGAAGCGATTAATGGCAAGATTAATAATATAACCAGAGTTTAATCCATATAGCATAGAGTAGCCCGTTGCTATACATAAATGAAGTGATCAATTGATCAAAATGTATATAAAGATACAGTCCATTTAAAGCGCTGCATACTATATATCTTCAAGTTTTAACACCGGAATCGGTCCTTTAGGTGTTAATAGATATTTTGCTTCTTACTCTATTACAGCCTTAATCTTGCAGAAACAGATTTACACATAAACAAATTGAAACTATCTTAAAATAACATTTTCCGATTGCATGTTTGATAAAATTTATTACTAAAACTAGAACCTTTATCAACATGATTGCGTTAAAAATACAGGAAGCATTGTTATGAAAACCAAATTCTTACGTCCAAATTACAGCTTGTTGTCAGCGTAAATCACAGGATTCTGTCATGTAAACATGTACATATATGAAAATCACTGAACTATGCTCAATACTCAATGGAGCATACTCACCGACAACTGTTTAGTAAGTGAGCATAACTCACGGTTAGCTGTTCAGTTACGATACTCGCAAAGTTGCAATATGTTCCGTTGCATGCCCTTCGCCTAGATGCTTTCCTTCGTACATGTATGTGTAACAATGTACAATAGCTAGGGTTTCCACCCATATTTGATAAACGCTTTTCCTACAAATGCCGTAAAGTCTAAACAGAAGTGTTGACTGTCAATTTTCACTCATGAACTTTATGGTTGAAATATTGTCAAGGTATACGCATATTTAAGGTTAATACTTTTTGAGGAAAAAATGGTTTGTACATTTACAGCAGCAAACGTTTTTTTTTACATTTTCATGGCATGGCGTTATTAATAGAAATATTTGGTAGTCTTTGATATTTAAGTTCAAATAATCGAAACCTTTCATAAAGGATCGTATAATTAGATATATCTGTGTTATCAATGGGTAAATTCACTACTTTTATGTATAAGTATGCTTCATACATATTATAAAATATCCGGCCAATGGGATTACCCAGCAAACTCTCACCGACTGAAATGAATGACCCCCGCGCCATTTTCGGTGCACTTTCAGTGGTCTCCGATCAAACATGTCTGTCATGGTCAAATACCATTTTTTTCAGTTATAATTTATACTCGGATATCTCTTAGCCAATTTCATTTGCGATTATTTCAAAACAACGATTGTCGAATGGATCTTTTTATTTTCAGCAAGTCATCAGTCAAATGCACAGAGCTAGTTTAGGTCCACAAGTTCCCTATATACTCTACCTTGGTTCCGGTTCTCATCTACCTAGCATACATTTGTATTTAATATAAAAGTTCACTGTTTTAGCGTTGATTAAAAGTATACATCCAAACTTTCGGATACTTTTGGGGTTCACGAGTGAAACTGAAACTGTCGTGGTATTATATCGATACCAAGAAATTTTCTGTTTATTTTATGTCTCAAAATCTACTTTTGTTTAGTTCGTATTTCGATAAACCACGAATTTCGCACCCGAACGACTGACTGTAATTTAACAGAAGGCATGTATCACGATATTGTCTTGTCTTGCACCGAATTAGTTAATTGTGTTCAACGCGTAGCAGCATTTCATCGTAACTTACAAGCACAGCACGTGAACGTGATTATGTTATCGTTCATTAGAATATTTTTCATATTATATAAGTTGATTTTCAATACAGTAGTCACAGACTGCATGAGAAAGACACATTAAATACAACTCTACATATTCGTTTTATATACAACATGTAACGTTTATCGGCTGGTTTTTAGAAATTGATTGTCAATAACAATTTAAGGTATAATATAATTGTTTGCAGTTATCCTATTAGATCTATGCTTGTATCAGTACTAGTCGACACATAAAACAATTCAATTTAGATCAATTTAATCTCTTGATGTTATTTGATATTTGTATTTAGGATTATCAATGCGGCAGTATAATTAAGAAATTGTTTAAAAGATGGGATACAATTAAGGGCTTTAAAGCATGTATACTAAGTATAATTATTATCAACTAGGTACATAAATAGAGCTTACAATAAACGTTCAATCATAAACAGATTTAAACTTAGATTTAAACTTCACACAAAACATTTAATAATGAACTAATACATGTAGTGTTTTTCTGTCACCAGATTATTTTTCATTTAGTACAGTCATTGAAACTAAAGTTCCTACTTAAGCAAATAAATATTTTTCATCATTGGCTGATGTCAATAAATGCTGTATCGAAATATGCATGAAAAAAGAACGCTTCTTGTAACACATTTTATCATTGAATGAAGTCTGCAATTTTGTGCATTTAAAACTCCCTCTTAGTTTACAGTCTGTCTTTTTCAGAGTTCTATGAAACTGAACTTATTTCATTAGCACGTTGGCTCCAAGGTTGTTTTTTTTGCCGCAACCAATTCATGTGACGTATGTAAGCAGAAAATGTCTCTCTCACAATATTAACCAGAGTAATGTCCATTTTATATACGTACTTGTTCTAAATGAACACTTGGAGCTTAAGTGCCTAATCATCATGTATCATCAATTATCGTGGTTATTTGTCTAGTGCACAATATCTTACGTGAGATCATCCAAATACACATGATATATGAAACCGTGCTGGGGTTAAATAAATACAATCTATTCTCCATGAATGTTGCGTGCAAGGATTTTAAAATTTACGAGATTTCTATATTTGTATCATTTAAGTGGTACAGAACGACATTCCTGTACGCCAATAAAATTTCGAACTTAACCGATACAGCAACGAATGATTTTGATTAAACCGATTAAACCAATCAAGTCTGTTAAAAGAAGGTTATGGTCCTGTCAACATCACTAGAAAGAGATGTAATGTAGTGTCATTTTCCTATTTATATTTATAATATATGTTTCGATATATATAATTAAAGTCTTCTTGTGAGTTTTATGTATGCAAGAATAGAGCAAAAAGAAAAATAGCTTTTTAATTAGCCACAAGTAACCTCACTTCTGCTAAAGCATATGATTTTAATACATGGATAAGCACAACGCTGAAGTTGAAAATGAAAGTGTAAGATATGAATTTGACAAGTTGATTTTGCAACTGAATTTCGATAGTGAATGTCCAGAAAATTGTTTTCAAGACGTGTTATTTGATGTTGTCATATCGTGGAAGATAAATGCTTATTTTTTCGTGCTTACAGCGACATGTTACGTGGAATATAACACCATATTTCTCTTTCATTTTTAGATTAAAATTCTTCTACATGTATACATATTTCATGTGCGCACTAATAACATGCAGACGGAGATAAGTAAAAACTTTTAAAAGTGCACAAGTTTTTATAGGTAGGCTTTTTAGATTTTGTCCGCCTGCTGAGACGTTTTTTAAGTAATTCAAACATTCCGCCGTATGAAATAATTGAAACGAGTCAGAATTGTCACTGTTAAGAGACTTATACCCCAGAGCACATGTGATATCCGCCCATTAGCTATATGTGAATGCTATATGTGTTCAACTAATTATATGTGAATATTATCGTTCACATAGTTGTATGTAAATGCTATTTGTCATATAGTTGTTGTGTCCACACTGATTCGAGTATACAAGGGTGAATCAAGAAACTATGAAAATGTCTCTGAAGGTAGTCTTAGTGTCCTTGATTTTCGACCAAGAGACTGGTCTTGCGTGCGAATTATTGTTTCGGAATCCGTGTTCTTAACATTTGTGCCAAATCTTAAAAATCCGGTTATGCTTATCTCAGTTTCAGTCCGTACAGGACCACATTTGTACGAAAATATGTGCAGGATCCCATGGCCTTTCGTGTCTTAGTGCGACATTGACCATCGAAGTAGGGACCCGGGTATTGCGCTCGATATACATCCATGACTCTTGACGTAGCCACCTGGGTGTAGTGCACGGGGGGCACCCCTGTGTTATGGGTAACGACTGTGTGAAAATTTTTGGTAGTTACAGTCCGTGTTCAAACTATTGCTATACAAGAGGTTTTGATTATTCAGTGTGACCCTGACCTCCGGTGTACGGACCCAGGTCTCATCTCTGTGCTGAACATGTGCTGAACATGTGTGCCAAGTTATTTCAATATCTAGTCACGCATGACAAGTTGCAGTCCGGATAAGTAAATCTATTTAACATGCGGACACACGGACGGACGAAGACAAGGATGACAGTGTGACAACTATGTACACACCCATTGGGGTATAGATATCACAAAATAATTTTAAGTATCCCAGCTTGAGTAATAAGTAGCGAACACGAAACACGGTGTGGTGGGTTTTATTTATCAAACTATAAGTATTTTCTTTGGATTACTTAATGCTAAGGAATGAAATGGAGATCTCATAAACAGGTTATAACAATGATGAGTAATGAAAATGATGATGTAAAAAAAAATGAGAATGCTTGCACCAAAGTATGAAATTCTCAAAACTGTGACTAGGTATGAATAAAATTGAACACAAAACACCCCTGCATATCTCGAACATTTTTTCCAAAAAAAACTTCAATAAAAACACCAACATAGGCATAAAAACATAAAGTTATACATTGTGTGATACCAGTATATCTTTAAAGGTGATCAGAGGAACAATAACAAACAGCAAACAATAAATTGAACTTATATAAAATTTCGCATACTAAATACTCTAAATTGTGATTTCTGAAAGCTATGCTTGTTTCCGACTCCATTATCTGACTGTTCTCGGTTTGATAGAGCGATTCGCCGCAGTTCTTGCTCCACTTGCTCCTGATCTTGAGGTCATGTATGAATGAAAACAGAAACACAAACATCAACAACCGGATTCATCAAAGCGGTACACGAAACTTGCTCTGAATCGGCAAAGTGCATAAAGTGTCACATGCTGAGATTCAAGTGTGGTCTTAGAAAACTGTTTTGATACTTGTAATGAAATCTTCTAAAGATAGCATTTTTGGCTTACTGTTTTCAGTCTTATAATTCTGGCACGTGGGTAAATATAATACGCGATTTAACCAAGATGTTGCAGATCATTCCCTTTGCACTTCACCTATAATCCATTATTTAAAGTCTTCATTTGGTATACTGTCGAGAAAATAAAGCAGTACCAAAGGCACATCTGGTAGTGTTTACCTTTTGGGTACCATTTTAAAACATGAGAAATGGTATGTGTGGCAAGGTAGGCCAAAAAGAATATCACCAGCTTTCGTAGCAAATAAATTCATATTCATAGTTTGATTGGTGCCGAATTATATCAAAACACCTACCTGGACCATTCTAAAAGTCGCACCGACTATTGACCACAAAAGTCATACGGCGCTCAATACATCTTATAAGCAATAACCCTATCAAGTCTTAAATCATTAGGTCAACCGAATGTTGAGTAATTAAGGACAAGCGGTATCTTAAACACAAAGTAACTGCCACTCCAAAAGTCAATAGCTATCATTTACATTTTAGAAACATCTATAACTCTAGCAATTTTAAGATCGTCTTAAGTAAAAGAATCATCAAGTTGTCAAGGGGAACGGTTTTTATATACAACGCCATTTCGACCTTGACCATTGATCCAAATACCCTTCATAAAACAATAACTCTAGCATGAAGACCTTAGGTCAAAGTATTAAGATATTGAGCGGAAACCGTATTAGGATGATGGGTCACTTTGCCGACTGTTACCCAAACGTCAATTGACGCAAACCAACTACCTACAACTGACCGACCGGCGAATCGGCTGACAGATAAGTGGCTTGTTCAACTTGAATAAATTTTTCTTGTTCTTAGGAATACCAAATTAACTTTTTGGGTATAGGCATTGTCATTTAAATAAATGTTCTTCCCTGTGATGGTTCTATGTCCTTTGCAATGATTTACAACAGGGTAAGGGAACCTTGAAATACTGAAAATCCTTCTCGGCGCTTCATTTTATTTGAAAATACTGACCTTTTCTCCGTTTTACCAAGCCTTTATTTCAGTGTGTTGCCCTGTGCCATTTGGGCTCAAAAGAAAAGTTTAACATCTAGTCACATAGCAATTCAGTACCGTAATTTTCCTAGAATGATATGTAGCGCTAAACGGGTTCCCCTACAGGGACCTAAAAAAAAGAGAAGATATGTAGCACTTGATCTTGTCGTCAGGATAGCAGGTGGGAGCTCATCTCGTCAAGTACAAAAGAATATGATGAAGGTTGTATTTATAGATGACTTGACAATTCACCGTGTGGGAACAATAATTCCGTCTATATAAGTCTACCACTGTTCCTACAGCATCAATGCTTTCTTTTGTTGCTGCTCCAACATGCCTACCTGCACGCTTATTGTCATACAGGCTAACTAGAAATTCAAATTTCTTGGCTTAATCATAATTTTTATTAAAATCACGACAGACTACCTAGTATAGTTTCAATGAAAAATATTAACACTTTCTTCCGTGTGTTCGTGACAAAATTGATCAACTTATAATATATATCAAGGTCAACCATATACACCCCTCAATAATAAAAAGAGTTTGTCCTGCTCTACTGCAACATGGTTTGTACGGAAAGTTATAAATGATGTAAATATTAATATTTCCCCATAACTAAATCTAGCTTACTATAACATTACCTAGGAGTAGCTAGCCTTTATATATCAAAGACAACAAACATCATATTACACGTATGCACCAAGGCAGAATTAAATTACATCAAATAATACAAATAGTGCACAGTCACACATAATACAATATTGTTATAAAACACAAAACATTTCTTTCGAATCTCGTCGGCAATATTAGACGAATCTATAACACAGAAAGTACATATTATGTCAATTACAAACTAATTTTCGACCAGTTGTCGTGGTCTCGTCTTCGTCAAACTATCGTATGAGACCAATTGTCTTATTCGGCACATTGTTGTATTCGACAAAATGTCTTTCGACGAAATTCCGAGCACCGCTATATAGTTAAGAATGTAAACTGATTCCATTTCACGTTCATATGCATGGTAAACAAGCTTGATTGGACAGATAAGGAAAACACAGACAATGGGAACTGCTAAAGGGCAATAAGTAACAATATTTTTCCCATTCAGACATCAATCTTTAACGGAAACTTAAATTGCACAAAAAAAGAAAACACTTTTGAACGGAGAAACAGCCTAAGCACGATAAACCACTTCTCACTGATATGTCACGTGATGACAATTGTTTGCCTATGTCAATACTACAAGGAAACGAGCAAATGTTTTTTTTATTTTGAGCTCTGGAAATAATGTGGAACTTATTTCTTTCTGATACAAACAGAGATTACGTTTGTATGTTCATAAAAGATATACATGAATTCATAAATTTGTTTTCATGATTTCAGTTAGTAACTAACTTACAGTAACAATACTGCACCATGATTTTTAAAAGTAACCGATGTAAAGACAAACACTGCAAGATTTTCTATCAATCCAGCTATATTGCAGTATAAGTATGTTCATTAAGGTTTTATTACATATTTTGGACTTAAAAAACCAAATATGCCCTCTGTAACATACTCTGTACTAGGCTTATAAAAATGAGTACAACAATCTCCAAATGGCACAATAGATAAGGAAAATACCTCGTACACATGACTCTCTTTTGGAATGCAATTACATATGTATATACATAACATGGTACAAAAATTAGGAACTGTTTTCAACAGTGTTTGCCACCTAGAATCACCATATGACAGCAACACAAAAGAACCACATTGTTTAAAGCAGTAACTATTGTTATAGATCCAGCAGTTCTGCTCACTTGAAACACTGCATTTATGCACCCAACAGATATTCAGCAAAGATGCATTTGTCACACATTATGACCATACAGTAATTACACTATATCAGATTCCTGAAAAACAGCACCACCGCCGGATGCCAGATTTGGACTACCAGGAGGAGAGAACTCGTTCGTTCTCAACATAGTGATGCCAGAATCCGAACTGGAGGAGTCATGTCTCTCGTTGTTGTCCTAGAATTAAACAAAATAAGCCTTGCATTGCATATCTACTATTGATGGTGATTATGTGTACACACATTCATTACAATCCCTCTAAAACTGAAGCAGGAGTGCTCCACTACCTACAAATGCAATCGAATTTAAACAACAAACATGTCTGAGTTTGAAGGAGCATAACTCTACAACAATGTATGGACAATAGGTCCATGATGGCCCTATATCGCTAACCTTAGTACCAGTGCACCTGTTGCTAAGGATGTCAGTGGTTGCTTGGTAAGTTAGTGGTTGCTATATGAACTCATTGGAAGCTATATTTCTCTTATAACTCTATGTAAAGACAAGGGACGCCCGCAGGCGTGGTAATTTTGGCATGATTTGAACAAACTTAATAGAGGACCACTAGACAATGCTATATACATGTACTTATGTACTAAATATCTTAGCTCTAGACCTTATGGTTTTGGAGTAGAAGAATTTTAAAATTGTTCCTATAAGGTCTCTATGAAAATCAGTGACCTCCTGGGTGTTGTCAATTTTGACCCCCGGGACAATATTTGAATAATTTTTGAAGATGTCCGCTAGACAATGCTTAACACAAACTATCGAAGCTTTAGGCCTAGCAGTTTCAGAGAAAAGGATTTTTATTTTTTGTATACAAGTCTACGTAAAACAAGAGCTGGCCCTAGTAAATGGTAAATGACGAATGCCCCTAAAAGAGGTATCTCACAGTCCTCTCAATGTGCTCAACAATTGTGCCATGTAATAAAATCCTTCCATACATAACAGAGTAACATGTATACAGGACTAAATTACTTATAAAGTCTTAAGTGTGACCTTGACATTTGAGGTAGGGACGTTGGTTTTGCACGCGACAAATCGTCATGATGTGCTTAACTTCTGCGCCAAATTATTTTAAAATCCTTCAATACATGACAAAGTTACAGTCCGGACACGAAAGTATGCATATATACAGGACTCCACTACCTATACACTCTAAATATGACCTTGACCTTAGAGGTAGGAACGAAGGTCTTGCACGCAACACATCGTTTTGATGTGCTGAATATCTGTGCCAAATTATTTTAAAATCCTTCAATGCATGACAAAGTTACAGTCTGGACACAAATGTGTGCATACATAATGGGTCCGATTACCTTAAAACTCAAACTGTGACCTTGAGCTTTGAGGTAGGGACGTTGGTCTTGCACACCACACGTTGTCTTGATGTGCTGAACATTTGTGCCAAATTATTTTAAAATCCTTAACTGCATGAAGAAGTTACAGCCCGGAAACGAAAACATGTAAGGACTGACACACGGACGGACACCCATGCGTAGGTGGTAGTAGGTGGTATTTCCATTGTTCTCGAACAATAGAGCGACCACTTAAGTAACAAAAGAATGACCACTTAAGGGACAAAAGACGGAATGAAGACAATGGATTTCTATTGTCTTAGACCACACCTCCTACCACCTAAGGTACCCAACATGCGCGCGGACGGACGGACGGACGTACAGACGGACGGACGTTGCAATTTAAATATGCCCACCTTTTGGGGCATAATAAAGTGACCCCCCGGGCGGTGTCAATTTTAACCCGGGGGTCATAATTTGAGCAACCTTGGTAAAGGTCAACTAGGCAATGCTACATGCGAAATATCTAAGCTCTAGGCTTTGTGGTTTCAGGGAAGATTTTTATCGTGTTTCTATTTGGTTGCCATGGCATAGAATTCTTTGAACATTTTCGGTAGAGCTTCAGGCAAGGAACATCCCTGCCAAGTTTCATCAACATTGATAATGACTGGTTCAGAAATAAAGGCGCTTAAGTGTAAAGATCCAAGATCATATGCTAGATGTATATGGTTATGATTAGTGAAAAAGTGAAAGTGCTAAAGTGAAAACATAGTTATTGCCATTTTTTTTTTAAAATAGGGGCCATAAATCTGGAAGAACTTAATCCGATAAAGCCCATAATTGATTAAATGAAGTAATAGAATGATCAAGGGCACTTACCAGGCCTTGCTCTGCCTGTACTACTGGTCTTGACCGCAGTAATGGACTCCGCCTAAGTAAACCAGGAGAAAGCCTTCCACTACTCATGACTGGCGCCAGTAATGTTGACTGTTGAACAGAAGTCTGGCCAGGTACCGATTTCTCGGGCACCACATGTCCAGTAAGACATGATATTGGAATTTTGTAGATGAATCTTGTTGAAGAAAAATGGAACTTAGCTGAAAATTGAATATTTTTTTGTAAGATTTTAGGATATACAGTGATCTGGAAATAGTGTCAAAATGAAAGCATTTTTTTCACGGGCAAAGCCTTTGACAGGTAGTGAATATTCTTTGCATGTTTTCAGTGTTGTAGCAGATAAATCAAGCAGGCATTTTCAAGTTTAGTGCACTTACTTCGCCTGAGGGAAATACAAAGATATGTCATAGCAAAGTATTACGACTTATTAAGCATCACAAGCGGAACGTTTAGAATCTAACCTCCGGGATCACTTTAAATTGGTCCCTAGTTTTTAAACAACTAAATATCGCAAATAAAGCGATGTGTCTATCAACCTGTAAATATTATTACATTCGAGAAATTTTTGTGTGTGCTATTTTGAGCATAGCTCTTACACTTTCCAATTACTTTAGTTTATCTTTATCAAAAAAGATGACGGTGTTAACCTCTCGGCCACTGTGATGGATGTGATGTATTCTTAACTTACAGTTCGGCGACGGCGACAGTTTGAAACTTGGCGAACGTGGGGGTGTTGAGCAAGGGTCATTGTCGGGAGGTGGTGGGTACGCTGCCGTAGCAAAATAAATGTCACACTGAAATGAAAAAGGTTTTGTGTATTGCACAAATAACACTGTCAAAAAGGTGGGTAAGTACCACAGTGCAAATAAACAAAATAAAATACATCAGACCAAAACATATGGATTTTATTAGTTTAAAAAATGCATTTAACCATCAATGTAATAGTTAGTGTAAGAACTATTAACGTTATAATGCAATTTTTACATTACATTACAGTGGTTGATACTCACCTTAGATGATAGGAGGGTAAGATCAGGCATGGTCATTGTATGGACAAGGTTTCCATTCACAATCAATCGGATTTCTATCGTGTCTGCGGTGAAGGCCATTACATAGGGGAAGGCACAAACTGTAAAACAAACGATTACAGAGCTAGGTGCGTTTTGAGCATGAGTGTCCCAGCTCTCCCTATGAAGATGAACAGGCGCAGAAAGTTAAACAGACTGACTTAGTCATTATTTTCATACCGAATCAAAAGTGAAGAAACTGTTTATGTTAGAATAACACTAATGGTAGCTTGATCGATATCAAATAGACACAACTGATCACTCAGTGAATTTGAAATAATTTATGTAGATCTAATACATAAACTTTAAGAATCGTCACCGACACTAAAAATTTGCAGTAATTACAGACACTCAGGTAGAATCACCGAAACAGACATTTTGGACATGGTCGAGTCCCTCGCCGAGACATGTTTTTTGGTGAAAATGGGACTTAATTCAATGTAAAATTATTGAACCACATTATGTTGGTAATTTGCGCATCACATCTTATGAGTGAAGCTTCCAGTGAAAATTTACGGTTGCCTATAAATAGCGCAAACTTAAAAATGTATGAAGAATGTTTCAAAGGGAAATAACTCTTGATAGTAAATCGTTTAAGTATAAAGTAAACATGACAATCGCCTTTAAAAACTAATCTCCTTACAAATTGTGT
>JAUMHA010010567.1:0-20965 GCA_032359765.1 Saxidomus gigantea
GGCACTACTGCGCATGTAAAAAATAGCCTTAAAAATCGAATATCACCCTTGATCAGATCAAGGATGAACTGATTAGCAATGATTACTTAGACTGTATATATAATTTCTTTAATGTAGGTACCAGAACAAATCGAATAAGACTTAGTAGTCTAAATGACATTATATCAATTCAGAATCTACTTTCTCTAGCTGCAAAATCGTATAATTTGGTTGTTACTTAGACATTTTAAGACGTGAATTTGTCTTACTAGCTTCAATGTTTACACTATTTCCTGACAACGAGTTATCGATATTAATTCCATGGAATCTCACATATTGTTTGGACTCAATAATGTGTCCTTACAAACAAACTTGTTTAGATCACGTTTTGAACCATACATTACACACATGTTTTACTTAGATGTAAATATAACTATTATCAACTAACCAAGTTGCCTCTTGTTTATGTACCTATGTGCATACTGAGTGAATAAAATGAATTGAATTGAAAAGAAATTAACGCGAGAAATAACACGAGCAACTGAATGGGTCAATTGCCAGAATCCAAACTATCTTAATACATTTGTAGTCAATAATGTCATTCACATAGCGTAAAACCAGGGTCTTAATTGTATTCCTGTAGAACCTCTTGTGTCACATGTTTAAATTAAAAGTACTACTGACATTTTCTTTTTTGCCTTTTAAATAAGACACGGGCCACTCAGTATTTTCAACGCTTTATTTAGTTTGTCGAATATAATATCGAGATCAACAGTATAAAAGGTTATAATACTATTGACATTATTACTTCTTACATAACCAGACAATGAGATTTTGATATCTGAGTGCATTGTTCTTCCTAACTCAAGAATACTTTTTTTTCTAATATATCTATTTTTATAGTATCAGGTACATTATCATCCGTGATTGATGGTAATTGCTATTTTTGCGAAAACAGCAGCACCTGTTCAAAATCTAGAAAGGACTTCCCTTTGAAGATTTAAGATGCCTACATTCCCTGTGGGAAAAGAAGACTGATGCATGTTAGAGCATACATTTGTTATTGTTACAATGTACGTCTTTGTTTAATAGAAAATATAAATAATACGTTACAATTCAATATTCCACATTTTTATATACATGTGACGGATATCTTGTTTCTTGCAAATTTTAGACTCACTGTGATATATTCAAAGTGGAACAGTATGTATAAAAAAAAAATACGTCACTTTTCTAACTGGTTGCTTTCGCGAAAGTGCGATAATACTAAAATTTGTTCTAAAGTTAAAGTTGAAACCTACATTTGGTCATTATGTATATGCAAAAGTTTAATTTAAGAAATATTTTTTACAACTTTTTGTTTGTAGTTTTCTGAATATAAATACTCTTCCGCTTATCCCTGTTCCTCACTACATTACACTGGCTTTTAATTTTTGCACTTTCCCTGATAAACAATACACATGCGAAACATTTTCTTATCTTAATCATTGATACCAGTTTTGTCTAGCCCAAGAGATATTCACAGTCTAATAGACACTTGGAATATGGAAAGTGGCCGCCTCTGACTGGACCCTATCCCTGTGACCGGTACATGTTTATTATCTGAGTACTCTGATGATAAAAATATGCCATGCCAGCCACGAGGCAGTGGGGGCACTGGGGGCACTTTCCACACTTCAAGTGATATTGTTCACAGTTACACTTGTCAGACAGTTTATCCTTAATTGAACATCAATTTGCAAATTAGTGAATATTTAGTGTACAGATAGATAGATAGATATTGTTTATTATTGTGACATGTGCATAAGATAACAAATTATACAAGTACATATATACAACTGACAAATACAGTACCCGGCCCATTGGGCCTATATGTCACCAGGTTAATCAAGGAAGTAAATATATACAGAATTTAGAAAGAAATACTGATTATATACAAAATAGGTTAACTATGAAGTACAAAATACTGATAGAGCATTAACAGCTGGAAGGTACTAATAGCAGCTCATGAGTACAAATGTGTACGACTGAAAGAACTATAATAATAAAGCTGTACATAAAATGCACATGCAAATATGTTACCTTTTTAATTTATATACGTGATTGTGTATTAAAGTCAGTTGTTCTAGCCTGCTTGATATTGTATTGTTCGAATGATTCACTGGAATTTCATGTTCTCTCGAGACAAATAAAAGCTGCAATGTAATCATATCCGCCTTTTGTGCGTTTGTGCGTTACCAAAGATGTACAGTCACTGACGATTAGGTGCTTGATGCAAAGTGTATTTACATTTCCTTGTATTCCTAGTCAGTTATTCTTTTTATTTAAAACGCACAATCGTTGCCCCTTAAGTTAAATGCGCAAAAATTGTTTTCATACATTTGTTACTATAGAAAGATTTGACAGTAATTTACTTAACTTTACAAAAAAGCTTGACACATTCATTTGTTATTATTTCACAATTTATACCAAGAAAATAAATATCTTTCTGCCTGCTCATATTCCTTTTTCACTTTCTATTACTATTGTACAAAAAAGCTAATGTCGTACCAAGAACCGACGTCCCATTTTTTATTTAGAAATATTCTTAAATCTAGTTTAATTATTGTAAAAGCTAAAACGTATGGGACTATTAAATCATGTGTAATCTTAAATGTTTCATTTGTATCTGTCAATTTTTAAACTACAGAAAAACTACTCAAAAATGCGTACGTTTCATTCTCACCCCAGACCTGCTTATATTATTTAGTGGTGTTTTTTTGGACGTGGTACGTGTATATCACTCATATTAATATTCCCCGAGCTGATGTTATATAGAGGCGGGTAATATATCTACATTTACTACATCAAAAACCAAATAAGAATTGTATTACTCATTCTTGTCTGAAACAGAAAGATTCAAATTTATGTTTTTAATTAATTTATTTGCTGCCCGTGAGCAGTCATTTTAATACCCTCATGGTGCCTCACTGTCTCTATATGACGTCGGAAATCAGACAGTAAATTGTAAGTTCTATTCCTATCGAACGTAAACACGTTTTCAACATGTTTGGCGTAGGGTACAAGGAAGGGAAATTTCAACAATATATTACCTGCCTGCCTCTAATTAACAATTTCTTTTTACAGATAATTGACTAATCAAACGGCTGGACATTTCTTAGAAGGATAATAAGTCAAGATTATTGCAAGACGCAGTAAAGCGGTTATATCTACTTTTACCATGAAATATAATATCTTTACAGACGTCATCTAATACATCTTCCTAAGAAAATCTCCCCGAACGCTTACGTTTCTTGAGGAGACCTAACTGTAGAATACAACAAAGCATCAACGTGTCAATTTGCCGGTTTAACAATACTGATTCATCTAATATGAAAGTTTAGGATTACTCTAAATACATATAAATAAATCTGTAAATTCAAAGGAAAATGCACGTCCATTTATCATTGACTGTTTTTGTTGTTCTTTGCATTTAGAGCAGGAGCTCTTGTGTGGTGGAAATCATACACGCGATAACATTCCAACGATATGTACGTGATTGTCCCTACTACCTCAACCCACGTGGTATGTGAAGTCAACAACGCCATTTTGTTGACAGTTTTCTCAGTAGGAAATATTCATTATGATTTCCAGTCATTACATCGTCGTCAGGAAGCTATCTTATAAATGTATGAAGTGTGTAGAAAGTAATACAATCAATTTTCTTGAAATGGAGACAGAATTTCTGATGAGCAGTAGTATAATGTATTTTCTCTGTACTTATTTCAATATACTGTAAACAAAGTTTTATGATGATCTAGATTCGTGTTTTTGAAATATTTGATATAACTTACTGTGTACCCAACCTTTGATGTTGAAACTCCCAGGAGCAGAAGCAGTCATATCACCTGTTTTTGAAGCAATTACAGCGTCAAGCGAAAGATTTTTTAACTCTCATTTTTGCCTGTTGCTGACTTGTCGTCGTCACATTTCACGCTAGAATCTTTTAGTTAATGGTAAGTGTATAAAATATGCATCAACGCTACCTTTATACCTTTACTTTTAATTGGAACAATTCTCTGAAGGTCCCTTGGTATTGGAATTTTAATCAACTTTAAGTGATTTTGTAGCTAGCGATGTAAGTGATCAATCGCCAGTAACTCCAATCGCTAATTGGTTTTTAATCTTTGATTACTCTGTATCGGTAACTAGCCACATTTAGCAGGTACCAACCACGTTTTACAAATGGTGTATTCAATCATTTATGAAGCAGCCATAATGACATTGAGCCGTTATGATGCGATGGCTATCATAAGATTCTTATCACTAAATGAGCACTTAGCTTGAGCATTACACAATCTGTGACGTAAGGTAATACTGTTTTATATTGCTCTCTTATCAGGGACCAAATAAATTGACCCGTCTTAGGACTCGTGTCATGTCTGCTGACTTTATTACTTATTAATAAAGCTAATTGACTGGGTTCACTGTAGTTAATGACATTCTAAATTGAAAGTTGTGTCTTAAGCGTGTGGAATCGATAAGAGTAATAACAGATTGTAGAAAGTTCATTGAAACTAGAAATATAAGGTACAGATTATGCTTTCTGAGATATTAAATATTAAAAAATAATAATTGTCCCACCTTTTTTGCGATATTTCAAGCCAAGACCATTATAACCTACTTTAAACATGTATTGTCACGCTTTTAACGGAAATTTGAAATACGGGGCTTAGGGACTGGTTGAGATTGTTACTCAGATTGTTACGTTGAGTATTTCGATATTTTTCTTTTATTGTATGAATTGCATTAGAATACTTGCATTCGCGACTGGACGCATTCTTGTACTTTACAAAGAAAGTATTTTTTTGATATTCCATAATTCTTTTGGTACATAGGATATCAGTTAATGTGTTACTATCTTTCAGGGTTATCGTCGCAATTTGAAGAAAGACACTTAATACTGATTCAAACTCTTAAAGACATGTAAAAAAAACTTGAAGAAACAGGTATCACCAAAGTGAGCATCTGTATATCAGTGTTGCAACTGTCCTCGTCAAAAACTTATACTCCACATATTTTGCAAGATGTCTTCTTATAACAGTGAGTACTCAGTATAAGCTATTTCTTACCTGTGTTCAAAGCGTTCAATGTGTTTAAAGTATTTACTTTAACACAATGCAGTATGGCCGTTTAAAATGTTAATACATGTACATGTATAACCTCAGAAAAATAACAGACAAGATGGCAGCATTGGGAGAAAGACATTGAAACAACATGTACCATCAATATTTTATTTTCTAGATTCATGGTATTAATGAATCATATCAAGTGCAATTCTTGTAAAACATCGAATAATAACAGTAACAAATGACTTAGTGTTAAATATACTTACACAGAAATCGAAACGGAATGTGATAAAAACTTGATAATTAACAACACTAATAGACAATATTATGCAAGGATTTATTTATATTTAAGGGACAAAAACAAGATTTTTAGTCAGAATATGTGTACGGTTATCTTATTTATATTTGATGGAGCATGGTCATTTGTTAAAATCCATCTACTGGATAGAGAGGAAGCTAGACAAAGATGACACGGCAATCAAATTTTTCGGCTTTAAGCTACATTTTTTTCTCATTCAAATAAAATTTTAGGCTAGTAACCATCTGTTGCAAAGAATTCTTTATCACAAAATAGTCAGAAAATAAGGAAATAAACTTCAAATGACCTTGTCGGTAAAATCTTGTACACAAAATTAAAACCTCAACCATTTTGTCTTAATGCATACATTTACCATGAAACAAGAGTACAACTCTTGCCAATGGTGTAAACATCGAGCAGTCCAGGCCAAGAAACAGAATACAGAAGAAAAAGCATTTCTGTGAAGTTTAGGCAGAAGTCCTTTTCTTTAGTTCGTAAAAGCAGCATATTAATTGTTCAAAACATTGTGTGAATTAAAAGTCTGTTCATCTTCAAGAACAACACACACTTCCTTTTAATAACGCCAAGTTTCATTCCCATGGCTTATTTCTATCTATTTTGCACATATAAGTTGCAATCTACAATTTGTTCATGGCTTCTTTGCATTTACATCCATGCGTATCATCCATGTAAAACGCATAGATTCCATCTATTGACGCATATCTTCTTTCCATCTACTGATGCATAACGTATTTCCATCTACTGGCGCATAGCTTCTTTAACTACACAGTCTGTGCATGGTTTATTGGTAAACATTTTACAAGAGAAATTATGTAGCGCATCGTGAGCCTCTGAAAATTAAATAAAAAAAGTGTTTCAGTCCATTTGCCACAATTAAAGTCCCCGGATGACTTGGAATTTACTGATATAATAACATAAATCTATTGATAGTACATGTATAATGACAAAACCATATTCTATATACTCTTAAACAATGTTGACATTTGCCTTTCTTTCATATTCAAGTCATTTCTTCAAGTCAAACAGAAGTCAGAAAGCCTTTTATACTTTCTGCAATTTCATTGAAAAAAATACTGCGCTATGTTTCTAATATAATCCTTATCGATTTAAAAGGCAAAGGAATATTTTTGGTACAAGTAAAACTCATTTCTGTCAGTAAGACATCTTTCTTGGTAAAACGAGAGCTACTTGTAAATGTGATCTTGGGACTTTAAAAGTGTCAGACATTGTACAGACATTTTATATGACATTTATATATAGACTTTTATTTAACGTAAATAGTACATTGTAATACGCCTTACTGTTGCATATTGTATCAATTTTACAGTATGCATATCAATAAACATACACAATGAGAACATAGCACTAGGGTATTCCAATAAATGTATTTCAAAGAAAATAATTAATAAGGTTGCTATTTTAAATATTGCAAACACAATCCTAAATCAGGCATACTACAATTTCAGATAAAAAGTACCCACTTGAGGGCTGCTAGGCAACTGATACAGTTTGTGATTTCCATTTTACATGTGAGTTAAAATTAACATAGAGTTTTAGAATTGTACTTCAACTTTTGGGACTTAATTAACGATTCTGTTTTATGCAACAAGTTCTGATTATAATCAGCTTGATCATAATCAGCCTGTACATCTCTGCTGGTTGATCACTATCGCAACTGCTAATTTTTCATGCGCACCTTTTTCATTGGTGAATGGTTTAATATATACTGAAAGCTTGACAATTTGCATTTCAGATACTTCACAATCAAATGTGTTCCTCACCTTTCAGTTTCTGCTGCATTGAAAATCTAATTTTTCTTTCCTGTTCCAGTTCATTACACAGTGCATCTAAAAAATGAAACATTAATACGTTTTTACCTCGAAAATGATGTATCTAGAGAATATCTTTTTGTTTTCTTTAATGTTCTGATAAGGAATCTTTGTCTGATTCTAACTAAGTTGTAATTTACTGGGCCTCTCCATTTAAGCCATGTATAATTTATGCCAATCAAGATGTACGCATTTTTAATCAGCTTTCGCCTCAAAATGCATTTTTAATACGAGGCTGTTTCAAAAGCGCTCAGCTGATAGAGATTTAAACAATTACGGGCAATTATCGGTAAAATGCATCTTTGGAAACTGAGAGGGTGTCGCCGTGTAGGTAAGATATCAGAAAGGGCTTTGGTTGTCATAAATATCAATTATTCAATCACTCGGCCACAATGGATCCATCAAACATGTTTACATTATCTATGTAAAGTGTGCTAAAACAATCAAACGGCAATGTCGAAATGCAAATGTTGACGCTTTGGCCATTAGAAAGAAATTAGAAAACAAATGTCCCATCAACAGTAATGAAAAACACATAACGCCTAATACATTTTTATGCAATATTTATATTTCACTTTATGACTAACATTTTTTTTGTGTGTGTGATAAAATCCAGAAAATGGTTAAATGTCAATAGAAGGCTTTTATCGAAAATCATAAGTGGTGACTTGTATAATCATTGGACTATGTGTTTCATTTTCAACGTTTTTTAAAAGAAATAACAAGATGTCTGGAAAGAAATTTATTAAGAATATCTCTAATTAATATACCGAAATAAGAAACATCGATATTCTTAATATATTACAATAGCGAAATGTAAGAGGAAAGTGACAATACACGAATACAAAAACAGCATTTGTTTCTTTAAAACAAATGCGTTACAGGTTAAAACTGTTCCGCATGTATGGTGTGCAAATCTTTCACGGTCTTCAGAAAACGACCAAAATAATTTTAAAATATAGGAATTTTATAATCTGTATAATTATATAGCTCATAATTTTAGTTTTTGATTTCGTGTATTATGGCGCTGCGATTTAAGATCAGTATTTTTTATTAAGCACCATGTAAGTTTGGGTAAAAATACATTATAAGAATAAAGTATACTGAATAAGAAAACACACCTTTCATTGCCTGTAGCTGTTGTGTAATTTCATCTCTCTGGGTTTTTTCTTTCGTCACCTGGTCATGAAGACTTTTTTTGATTTTGTTGATATCCTCTTCCACCTGTTTTCGAATGTCCATTTCATTTTTCAGTTGTCTCTGAAGCTCCTCTGTAATCAATAGTTTATAGTGAATAAACCAACTGATTATGTTATGAACAAATCACGTAAAGGGGTAGATCTAGATCTCGCATCCACATTAAGAAAAAATTCACAGCCTCGATATATTCTTGAAGTGGTCGCGTCACTGCATAGGGCATATAGGTCATTACAACGATCGGTTGTGCTATATGCGATTCATTTTGACAAACTTTTACTTCTATTTTTAGTGTCAAGCCATTTTGAAGTAACGAAACAAGGATTTGACATAGACTTAAAGGGTACAACCTAAAACTGGAAGCAATTTAAAATAACTAAAATTAATGGAAAAAACCGTCACCAAAGCCCTACGTTTCAGCTAAAAATGCAGCAATTAGCGGTGAGATTAATAAAAAAGACATGTAGTTCCGTTAAAGTTGAATTTTGTCACCATACTAGCATTTTTTGCAAAGAAAATGCATTTTTTCTATATGTTCGTTATATATGTTCTTGAAAAATTCTTTCTTTTTTTATTTTGCATTCGTTCATTGCACATTTGGCAATGATAACCTGCTAGAGGTGTATGCCTCTTTTAAACATATTGTACCTAACACTTTTAAAATCACAAAAGCATTATCAAAACTATATGAGCTATAAAGCGTTAACATTAGGCACGGAACATAAACATGATATATAAGTTACCTTTTGTCATGTTACTGACATCTTCTAGGCTAAGTTGAGAAGGTTTGTTTGAGTTTATGTCATCTTTCACTTGGTCTGTCTCTTCTGAAGCAGCTGAAAGTTATTAAAAACTCATTAGTTGCAATACATAAGATTAGTAACACTTCTCAGAGATTTTTCAGATTACTGGTTTCCCATTTGATATTCAAATCGGACCGGCATGAAAATTTGTCCAGACCGGACGAACAGATTTTGAACTGTTCCGACAAGGCAGTTTGATAAAATAGGTCCAAATTAGAAAACAGAATTTTTTTCTCTGTGTCAAAGAGTTTGCTTGTTGATATTACAACATAATTATTACCCCATATTGAATACCATGCTAATTATAGTTTAGTTTAATAGTTTATTATATGTCATAATGTGGCATTAGATAGAGTGACACTTCATTCAATAACAGAGCAGTTTTAATGTCAAATTAATTGAAATCAATATTCTCATTTAATCGGATAACTCTTTTATTTCGATGCGCTAGTCAACTTGTCCGTCTGTCAAACTCATTCCATTTGAATAGGTTGAGATCTATATTGCCAACCGTCTCTAAACATGCAAGAAACCTCGATCTTTCTATGTAGAATTTTCTGAGAGACTGACTGCTTAACACGAGGTATTTGTTTGTGGTGACATGGTCAATAGAAAGAAGATCAACTATATAGAACTGATGTCACTGTAAACTACTGCCAAATAAAAAGAAAACCAAAGAAGACAGCTAATGTCAACAAGTGTTGTCAGTAACAGACCGCTGTGTATCTGACATTTACATGACAGATCAAAGGACCATGTTTCAGATACCTGTACACATGAATAAGCAGAAGAATTGGACACACATCTCTTTAACTTTATTAGTAAGCTATAAGAGTTTTACCTATATAAATTATGTCAGACGTAACTAAAACGTAATCAAATTCGGACTACATCATTACCTTGTCGCTATAAGACCATGGAGAAAACATTTATGAATTATTTCTGTCTTTACATGACATTCACCAGAACGCTAGTTTTAAAATGCAACAGGGCAATAGTAAATTAAGCTTTTTCTGTGTTCAAACTGATAATTGTAATGTCTTATGTACACGATACAGAACACTCTGAAGCTCCTCAAACGTCTTTTCTCTTCTTTGGTTAATCTTCTAACGACATTGAAATTTGTACTGTTGAGATTGGTAAATACTTTGACTGAGAAAAGTTTTAAGCTTTTCAATCAATTGCAGGGCTGTCAATAACAACAGAATATCAGCGTGATGGGAGAAGAAAAAATAATGGTAACTTTATATCACAAGCTTTCATTTTTTTTACACCAAAGACGTAAAGCAGAGGATGTGGACAATAGGGACTACTTAGAACACGCTTTTGAGAAAGTATTTAGTGGTTCAGGGTAAGTGTTATCGACAACTTTCCGAACAACATTAACAAGTACTACTTACCACTATTTCCAGGGTTAGTTTCTTTTTTCACAGGTTCCTGAAAATCAAAAGGAAACGTTAATGTTTAAATATATATCTATTAATAATAATACTATCACTGGATAACTGCAATCAATGAAACAACACATCCCTAGTAAAAACTAGTAATGCGTTGAAGTAAAAATACAAATTAAAAAACATCGCTTTATTCTACATAGTATTTGGAGACATAAAAGTTAAAACCCGTACATTTTGAAAAGTATTCGTCTTTTATTTTCTGTCGAAATATATTACTGATAGATTAGAAACTTGAAACTGCACGGGGTGAATATTGAATGATAGGTAAATAATTAAATCATCTTAATTTCTATTTATCAATTATATCTAAATATTTGGACCGAGTCGGAATTGATTAATATGGTCTCCAGATCCTAAAATACGAGAGAGAGAGATATAAAAATATATTCAAAAAATATTAAGCTATTGATATTTTTCATTTGTTTTGTACCTTCTTGCCTATGTGTAAAAATTTATCAAAATAAATAACAATTGGTCGTCGTCGTTGTTGTAAATATTTATTTCAACTTATTGATCAACGCATGCCTTAGAAAGATTAGCAGCGACATCATCTCTCAGGATAAAATTGATAATTATGATTATGTGAAACGGAAGTTTACGTGAAACTGGAATGCGGCAGGTACACTAATAAACCGTTTTACGCAACTGATCCGTTGTATTGGGGTGGGGGTTCATCCTTGTCCTATCGGATTTGTTTTCAGTCATATTTACTGTTAGTGTAACTTACACCATTTAAAAGTCCCGTTTGATTCTGTTTATTTTATAACCAATTTGCCAACATCATAAAATATAGCCTTCAATGTAATACCACCATCAGCGAAGAAAAAAGTCAAATTAGAGCTAATTTTATGGTCCGTAAATTACAACTATACATGGTTATTCGAACTACTGTTATAAATTATTGTGTTACCTGGTTGGTTGTTACAAATTAGTGTCGCATGCTTTAGGACATTAATAATAAAATAAAGAGTCGCGGTCTTTTAGAAACTACTTCTTCAAAGTTGTTAAAGTCGGAACTAAATAGCCTTTGATGAAATGTAACTGTCCATATGGATTAAGTAGAGGCACTAAATATTTGAGAAAAGTCTTTTCAAAAGAAAATGATACGATGTTCTAAAAATTTCTATACCCCTGTAAAACTTGAAATTCTTTTAGCCTTTATGCTAGATTTTAAAGAAGTGATCTTTGATTGTTTTTATCAAATATCCGTATGCTTTCTTCCTGTCTTTTGTTAAGTAGACCGTTCTTATGCCTTCTAGCTTTTAAAGAAGTAAGCTTTGATTGTTTTTATCAAATATCCGTATGCTTTCTTCCTGTCTTTTGTTAAACAGACCGTTCTTATGTCTTCTCTAAATATACCAAACGAATATATAAATGTTGCAGGCTGCAACAGCCAGCTTACTAAATATTGTATGATTGTCAACTATTTTAAATAAAGAGTTATGGTTGTAACTACTTAAGCTTCTGGGTCACAACAGAGATGTACTGACTGACAGACGTTTTTAACGTTTCATCTGACAGAAAAAAACCAAAATAGCGTGAAGGAATGGTGTCACGCCTTCAATATCTTGAACGATAAATTTGTGTTTATCCTCATGATCTTGAAATGTAGATGGCTTGTTATCACCACTTGGAAACATTTCACGGATGATTTAAACAGTTAGTTGAAATTAAATATTCATCACAAAATGTACCTCTAATTAAGATGTATTCCATTCTGTTCATATAGACAAAACGCACTTGTGTAAAATATATTGCCAGATATTATTGCCAAGCATATGATGCTATCTCAAAATGTTTCTAATTGCCACGGGTGTAAAAGTTTCTGAATAATAACAAATCTATTTGAAGATATTATCTATAGAACAATTTAAAACCTATTTACTTGATCTAACTCATTAAGTTAATTGTTTTAAAGTTACTAGAAATATACAAAACCCCTTTTAACATAGGTACACTATATATACAAGATAGACTGATGTCACCGTTGCTTTCTGTGGATGAAACTATACTTCAGTAGATTCTTGTTTCGGTACAAAGAAATTTGTAGATACGGTTCAACACTTGTTTTGACAAATGTGGCAGGGAACATAACTTGAAAGCTGTCACATTTTAGTTAGCAAATATTTACTAATGCAAGGTACCTGCAGTATTCTTGGGCGTGTTTTATACAACATTTGCATAAATATAGCACATCGAGACAATTTTATAAGTAAGACACCTGACCACTAGTTATTGAAAATAAAAACAATCTCACCTGTTCAATTAGACTGGTCATATACATTGGACTTTTGTTTTCAATAGTCCTTTCCTCGGCATTAATAGGCTGGGCACCATTGCTGTCTGTGCCTTCGTTGTTGTTAGTGACACTTGTATCGGGGGAATAAAGTCGGTTGTCTACTATTTCTTCTTTGTTGTTATCAACTGAGCTATTAAAAAAGCACTCGTCTTCAATGTCAACATCGGATTCTTCTGTTTCTATATTGTTTGTATTTTCAGTGTCCTCTTTCATACATTCTTCACTTGTGTTTGTTACTAGCGGGTCAATGTTGTCATTTCTTGATGATTTTCCGACCGGTCTGAAAGCTGAAGGCCTACATGATTGGCTTTTAGATTTTAAAGACTCAGAAGGAGAACCAAATGTCTGCGATACGCTGTCCTCGTCTTCTGACGACGAATGGGTATCTGACGGAGACTGACGAAGATTTATTGGAGCTGATAAGTCTTTTACTTGAGAACTGTTGAAATAATTTTTCCCAAATCCCGTTAAACCACTTGGTCTTGACGTAAACTGATTAGTCCAAAACAAATCGTAAGGTGGTATAATATAGTCTGTTGGCTGTCTCCAAGGATGGAACGCTAAACTTTGATTCTGTTTTCCCTCATTTCGTATCTCATTTTTGTTGATCTGATACTGCAGTGCAAGAGGATTTGGAGTATTCAACGCACTAAATGGATATGTTTTTCCGGGCATGGAAAATAGTGGATAACTTTGGTACTGTGGTCCAAAAGCTTGTTTCGATAGCATGTTATCGTCAGTTGATGATTTTTGTCTTTTCTCTTCAGTTGAACTGTGAGATTCGGAGTAACCCTCAGACGATAGCATTCTTTTTCTGCTTCCGCCATTAAACATTGCTTTCACGTCTTCCCAAGCATGGTGAATTTCATCATTTTCACCTCCGGTGGCGAGGTTTAGATGACGTCGCCAAGAATTAAAATTTGCAGCGTCAGGGTGGCTATATTTTGAGTCTGGAGCTCGATGAAAATGAAATATAAATTTGTTTGGTGAAAAATATAGGTTACAGAAATTACATCGTATGCATTTTGCACGGGAACTGTTGTATCTTGAGGGTTCAAATTTACCTTTGCATCCCCAGCCACAATTGTGATGAACTTCAAAAAAAAAGTTATCCGGCAACTTTGGAGGACGGTTGTCTTCTAGGAAAGACTTTACAAGTCGCTCAGCTTCCCGTTTTGTGATCATACCGCATCTTCTGCTAGAGATGGGCATCGCTCCTGCTCGCCGGAGTATTTCAAGTTGAACTGGGGTGCACTGTACACATGTGATTCCCAGAGCAACACGACGATTGTGTATTTCATTGTAACTAAATTTCTTCAGCAAAGTGTTGGAAATTTGTGCGAGGCAAAGCCGTTCTTTTCCATCTATGTGTAAGGAGACAATCGGAATCCCGTGCAAGAGGGCGGATGATACCTGGTTTTGTCTGTAAGTGTAGCCAGTGGGGTGTATTTGCTCAGGCGTCTTTAAAATGGTAGATTTTTTCATATCTGCTTTAGGTGCCTCAGTTTCTAGAGACGTGCTTGAGCACTCCATTGTTCTTAAATGAAAAGGAAATAAATTAGTAAGTAAACAACTAACTAAATAAATAAATGAATTTAAACACAATGAACAGCATTGCTGTGTTTCATAAAAAATATGATAAAAAAAGTAAAGGGGCTTTTACTATTGTTGAATACAGAATATACTGTTTGATAATTACAATTAATGCATGATTTGTGTTGATGATTAAATACCTGCATTTTTTTCTCATCACTTTAACGACATAGTTGTCTTAAATTACAAGAATTGTAAGGTAAATCGATTTCCTTTGATTCCTTTTGTAAATAATGTCAGCGCGAAAATAAGACGCACTAAAGTTCACAAAACCACAAGTGGCTTTATATTTATTGTTTTAGACTTTGCATTAAAATATTTTGCCATATGGTCCAGAGAAAATCATTTATTTCACTTTCTTTGACCTGTCTCTTTCTGAACTTAATCCGGAAAATGCCAGAAAGAATTTCACTCTTGTCCATATGTTTCAGGGATACTATGGTTGTAATTAATAATCTGTATTTTCTACTTTTACACCCCGCTTACAAAAATAAGCGAGCCGTGAAAAAGGGTCTTGTTTCTACTTCGGGTATCGGATATTCGTGTTTTGTCACCGATGCTACGATGAGAGCGTAGCGGACCACCATATGGTGAAAACGAGGCGATATCTTGTCTCACCACGTGGGTAATCAAGGTGATTTATTTGATGTGGACGGTGCAATTAATTACCCGTATAAATACTAATACAGTTATAGCGTGCTAGAAATTATGATATTCCCCTTTAATACTAGAGTCTTAACAAATAAATCCTATTGATCAAGACATTTTTAAATGTACTATTCGGATTTCTCAGTTTTGCTCCAAGGACTGCAATACTTTAATTCACGAAATAATTGTATTTTTTCATAAAATAAACTATAATCATAGCGTGAAAGATTTATCCTCCTACAATGTCAGTTTTAAAATTGTATCATACGTTAAAGCTTTTCCCCCATTTTTGATATGTTATTTAAACACTTATTTTAGAACGTGGACATTTCTTTGGTTTAGGTCTCAATTTTAAATTAATTTTCATAATTAAGTGTACGAGACAAAATCGATAAAATCTACGAAAGGTAAGGGAAAAAGATTTGCCAAATAAAAGTATACACAATTAACTAAGTTGCTTACAGGGACGCTAAGTTATTTACCGATTATTTAAAATTCCGCCAATAACTATTGCCAGATACCTTACTGTTAGAAAACGATTAACAGTATTTTACCTTTACATGTTGATACATATATTAAATATTATTGATTAATGCAAATTTGTGATTGTGATGTCTTTATTATTTCTTCAAACTTTTTATTATAAAAATGACTCCCGATTCTAAATTGCTAAAAGCGAAATATTAAAAGAGGTCAATTTACATTGATAGTGCCCTTCAAAGTGAACATCATTAGTAATACTTTAGAAAAATGAATCTTACCAAAGTTATAATTAAAATATATGTATATATTTTTAATTTTTATTGAGTAGTTTAATACAGATAAAAACATTTTTGACTTTCCTAATAAAAAAATTGATAATGCACATATTTTAAGCTTTCTTTTGATCAGAGAAATATATCAGATTAAGTTTTCAAAGCATTCATAGTATCATTTCATCTGACTTGACCATGTTCTGTTCTGTTCTGTTCATGATATTGTTTGACCAGTTCGAAGGATACTTAGCGTAATAAAACTTTAAAGATTTTCATTTACCTTTTAATTGTCAGATGATTAAAACGTTTACTGCTACAGCATGATCATATATTATAATTATGTTGATTTGTACTATATAGTAATTATAGTATAATAATGTCAAGCCGTCGGACGAATTAGTTATATATTATCATAGAAATATTCCAGACTGTTATTCTCAGTTTTGAGAAAGAATGACCATGATACATATTGTTATAAGATTAACTTTCAATAGGGTTTCTTTACAGAACTTTAATCAAGTTGTATATAAAATATATATGTGCATAAAGTCTTACTGTGTCTTGCTGTTGTTGTTTTCAATAAGAACACATTATATCAATCGTTCCTAATGAATCATAAAGTTGTTCAGCAAAACTAGAAGCAATATTTAATTATCATTAAATATTTATAAAATAATGTACACACTCGTCATTTTAGTGCGCTACACGTGTAGCCTGTCACATGTCATGCAAAAAATACCCACATCCATCCAATAACTACATTTAAAACCAAAGACGTTCACTCAACAAAAAGCGTGCTCGCTTAAAGTGTATTGTACCACTGATTATTTTTGCAAGTTTTCACCGTCGTCTTTAGTTAAAGATGGGCATACGTTTACAGATATTTATAATTTATACCCCGGATCAGTTGTAAATTAAACTGATTTGTAGTTTAAAAGGAATAGGAATTATGAAAGGCCGCACTTTTTCATATATAATTCTTGATTAACAAAAATAGCCTCATACGAAATGTAACCTCTACAAATCTTACCTTTCTACACTTTTTTCTCTTCTTTAAATATCTGTTCTCTTAAGAGAAAATAATCCGCTATAAGTCCTATGCAGGCATGCCAGACTTAAGAATGAAATCATTCATATTTAACCTTATTTAGGAAAAATATGTATAATTAAAATATCACTCAGTATCGTTTTGAATAAGGTAATACTATATATTGATGTAATAAAATACAGTCATATGTTTATATATTATCTAGATTTTGAAAATAAAAAACTCATCAATCTTAAATTCAGTTTTATAACTGACTGCAAAATTTGATTAAATGACATATTTAAAACGACTTGTTACCTTAGTGTAAAGTAAATATTGTCGTTATCCATCTTTGCATTTCATTAATTCACAAAAGCAAAACATGCCGATGAAAAATATTTACTATATAAATTTTAAATAATATATTAACAGGATATGTTCCCAGGCGTTTCAATGTTTGTTAAATAATATATTAATAATGAAAAGCTTATATCAAATAAACCCTGATGAGCATATCTATGTTATTTTTCTTCTCGTTCTTGTTGTCACATTTTATAATTATTTCACTTGATATAATTGATACTGAAAATATAAGATTTATTTTAGGTTATGTACTTTTAGATGAGAGCGCAATGTCTTTTAAAACTCAAAATTATATAAGCAAAATTCATTACAGCAAAAATATATCTACATACCTTTCTAAAAGTTTCTTGCATATAGGTATCTTCAACATACGAAGTAGTTGAAAAACATATACGTAAGTTTTTGTATTCAGTAGATGTACAGTGTTATACACCGATCACTAACACGTAAAACTATCAATTGAAGCAACTATAACGGGTAAAATTAATTCCAGAAGTTGATTTTCATTAGGATCGTAATTGCCTATTTTAAATCGCAAGACAATCTGTTACTGGAGTCAATCCGCTAGGCTATTTATGAACGAGGAAACATAATTAATCAGCGAAAAGTCCGACCCCACCACATCAAGCAGGTTGCCTTATTTAAAATTATGTGTTCCACGCATTTAACGGTAAATTTCTATTGTCATCGGCTATGAATAAGGAAAATATTATGATTTTCAAATGAAATGAAGCCATAAAATCGCCCCTAGGCGTGTTTGCATGCGCTACTAGAACGCAGCATCACAAAGGAACAGCCTTCATTGGCCAATAATTGAAATGACACGCTGTCAATCAGCCCGCTCATGCGCAATAGATGATGATGTAGCCACGTGCTCTCTGGTCGATTAAGTTAAATTGCGACTGGTTTAGAAACGTATCGAATTGAGATGGTTTTCATCGTTTGCAGAAATATTTCTTTTTAACATCAATCTTCTATGATCAGAGCCGTGAAATATATAATCATAAAAACAACAAAAAGATATGTTTAATTTATAGAGAGCGAATTAAGGTTTTATACCTTTAAATGCTACTCTTTTTTACTGGCCGTACTGTTTTGACCCTGTTTAACGGCATTTATGGACTTTTTGCCTTTCATTTGAAATATAAAATAATATAGTCGGTATATAAGGAATGTGGACAGAAAACGTCTTAATTAATGAAAAGATTGAAGTCTATAAAATGTCGAATCACACTCAAGATCAAAGACAAGTAGGAGTAAAATTTTGTTTAATTTCAACTACATAAATACAGTATTAATTCAAAATCAATCGCAGCATTGCAGTTTATAAGATTTGGAGAACGCCTTAATTAAATTTATAAAATGTATTAGCAAATTCTCTCTATTTAAGCGATGTTTTAATATCAAAAATATTGTGAACGATTTTCATATGAAGAACATATTACATCTTCTTTAAGTTTAAACGAACTCATTGTTTTGTCATCGCGAATTCACGCCATATTCTGTTTATACAGCGATTTCAACTTTATCGCCGTCACCCAGCCAAGTGTAACACTTTCATTATTAACTTATTCCATCAAGTCTATTACATTTAATATTCAATTATTTAAGTTATTGCTCTACGAAATTGGCGTTAACCGGCTTCATTTAATTACTGATGCGATGTGGAAGCCTGAAGGAAGATACGATTCTGATAATGCAATAAATAATCCCAATTTGGCGTGTGTTCTGGTGCAGAATTAAACCGATTTTATCAATAAATATATATTGACACTAAATACACGAGTCAATTCAGCCATCAGTTACAGAATAACAATTTATTCGTGAAGAATGATAGCATCTTTCTGCCGCAGATTTGTTCATTAACACCGAGAGAGATTTTCCCTGTCCTTAGATGTACTGTCGTTTATAACGGGTGATTACTTGCCTTGCAATTTGAAATTCACTCGCTGTATGTTTGGTAACGTGTAATTTTAAGCCTGTATTTGTTAAGGGTCTTATAGAGAGACTTTCGTCCATGTTTCCATTACAATTCTTAGGTTACCGGATATATTTTTTAATTATGTTGAAAACGGAAAAAATTATCAGCATTAATTTTCTATTTTTCATTGTCAGTTTCTTAGTTTTGTGCTTTTATGTTTTCATTGCATGTCTTTATTATTTACACTTTGCTTCGTATTGTATTCTAAATCGCTGTTAGGTTTAGTTTTGTTGTACCAAAACTGTACCATTTGTGATGTTTCATTGTAAAATTGATAAAACAAATAGACAACACAATGTAAATCTGCAAACTGTTCAATGTTACCTAATAGTTAATATGTTATATAAACAGTGCAGAAAAGCCTTGGTGCTTCTTTATAACTTTCTTTATAACTTTAAATACTTATGACTATAGGGTTAACTGTTTTGTAATTCAGATTTTTGCGACTGTATATACGGTTTTTAATGGTCACAAAATGAGGTGAAAAGAAATTGTTGGGAGCACACTTGCGAGGTTGTGGGGTTCTACTAAATAAACAAGGAATGTGAGTATGATTTTTGTAAATTTTGTTATAAATTGATTATTTTGTTGAAGAACTTTCAAAAATCGGGCAATGTAGTTACCAGTAGAAATGTTGAGACTACAGTACCGTTTGCACGAATTGTCGAAACAAAATTCCATAAATTGTAGTCTCTAGAACGTTTATAAGTTGGCGAAAATCTCAATTTTCAGTAACCAAAGTTAAACTATCCTTATTTTTTTGTCCAAAATCCCGTTTTTCCTAATATATTTTATATGCAACATACGGGTACATGTACAATATAAGTATTTATCGCCACTAGACGATCCGGTGAGTAAATAAATTGAAATAACAGCCAATTTCTCAAATGAGGTGGTGGGATGGAGAGCGAGGCGGTGGGGATTTGAAGGTGGTTGAGTGGTGCTATACATGACCCAAACGTTTTATCTGGTTTCGTGATAGTTTCTCGGTTATCCTGTATCTGGTTTCGTGAGATATAGAAATAAAATTAACCATAGTTATTTTTCCGCGATTGTAAGTCAGTGCTGAATGTCTTTCTTGAATTTTATGTTATGGTCCTTTTGATGGGTAATATGATTTTAATACTTATTGTGAAAATTAACAGTATGTTAAAATAATTATTATCTGTATTTTTTTCATAATATTTCATATAAAAAATTTAGATGTTACGATTATGATGTTGATAACTTCTCACTCGAATTAGTAGCGCATTTTGTTTGGTTATGTTATAACATATATCTGTTTAACAGATGAATCTCTTTACATGGACCACCAGGTATGCACATTTGAAACTGCAACTATTTTTGGGTCGGGATACCTGTTTTAAACTTTAAAACGACAGCAGCAACTCGACGAGAATCATGTGATATGTCGCCGAAGATACTTGTATTTACTCCGCGGCCTCCGACAAACTTCGGAGATCTTTCGCTCAAACCATTGAGTTGCTTGATGTCTTAGAGGACTGTTTGAGTTACCTTGTATCCGCGCCCAATTATACAACAGTGCTCATATAATATTTACATGTTAAATGAGAATAGGGAAAAGGAAAATTATTGTCTAAAATTTT
>JAUMHA010010789.1:0-20955 GCA_032359765.1 Saxidomus gigantea
TTAAGTGTATAAAGTGAATGAAATAGTTACTTCATAAAATATAAATGATTTTGGTTCTAAATTTGAACTTCGATCAGTTTGTTTAGTCAGTTGTGTATATATGCTTCAAATAATATGGCCTGATATTTCCATTAAATTTTGGGTGTTACCATTAGTTATTCAAAGGGGTGTTCCCCGAAAGTCCTTATTAGACTGCATGGATGTACAGGCTGATCATGGTCTGCACTTGCTGCAGAGGCATAATCAACAGAGTGAAGGTTCATGTTTTAATGAATGGCACCAGTTTTATTTCAAGACAGTCTGTTTTCTAAATGAGATCAAATATGCCGTAAATGCATTCCCTTGCAATAGTGTTGGAGATGTAGATAGAAACTTCCTCAGCTGGAATCATTAATGATAGATTGAGAGGAAATTTTGCTGCCAGAAATAACTTCTATTTTGATTCACAAAAAGTGATGTGAACTGAGTTGGCTTTCAAGAAATCTTTCACATTATCAAAATGCTGCAAATGTGATGCAGAAGATCTCTTTTAATGGTGCATGGTAGGAAAATGTTGAGTGTTTAATATCAATTCATCGAAATAATTTAATTCATGCTGAATGTCTAGCGAATCATGCTCTACTAATCTTATTGCTCTTTATTTACCTTTCTATTTCTGAACTACCATATCTATAATACATGAGACTTGGTGAGAAATTGGATGTGTCTCTAATGGAACTGAAATACCCTCATTTTGTTACCTTTAACTTTTTATTTAGGATCTATTTTCTAGTCTCTCTAGAAATATCTTGTTTAGAACTAGTCAGATTGTAGAGAATATCATTCATAACTAAGTCAATTTGTTCAGAACATAAACTCATTTCTGCTACAAGTTTTTTGTGGAAGAATATAAATGCTTGAGGCGCATTTTGCACTTCTGAAATAGCTACTTAATTAACTTGTTATGTTAGAAGGGTCTCTGCTGTAACTTTAAACAATTGCTCTTTAACACTACAAGAGAGTTTCTCGCAAAATATTGATGGCATATGTCAAACTGTTAAGTGAAAAACATAAGCAAACAGTAGGTAGTAGCATACAGGTAGTTGTTTTGTAAATTAGTGTTGCTTGTTTTACAGACAAAGCTCCTCTTTGAATCTGATGTCAAGCATCTCTCTTATACTGATGGTCCTTGTAATTAGGTCCCTCACCTTAGTGGGGGAGGCATTTTGATTTTGTCCTTGTCCTTGTCCGAAGAGATGTCTGGACGTCTAGATGGACTCCAAACTTTGTCATCCAAACTGTGTCTGCTCATAAATTGCTAAAGAGTTAGATTGATCAGTATCAAGCCTAGTTGTACAAAGTCATATATTGTCAGGAAGTTTTGATTTGGTCAAGGTCGCAATTACAAAATACTGTACTTCTCCAAACAGCTAGGGGGATTTCATTGAAACTTAGCAGATGTGATCAGTACCATTTGCTTTGTCAAGGTCATGTTACTGAAAATAGAACTTCCTTTTCAGAACAATTATTCTCTTGATTTCAATGAAATTTTGCCAAGTCTTAGTTTCTGTATTTGAAGATTAAATTACCATGTAACATTGATGACCACAGAATGATATCCTGTTAGATTGACCACAGATATCTTGTTACATAGACTGCAAATATCCTGTAGAACTGACCCACTTGTCTCTCAGGACTGTATGATGAAGTCTTTAAGTTAATAGACCGAATTTAGTCATGTTATTTGAAGGCTAATGTTGATGGCTAATGTTTTGCTTTACTTTTCAGGTGAAATGGTTAGAACAACAAGTTGCTAAGAAACGTGTTAAACGATTCATATCATACCAGGATTTCAATGATCAGAAATGGCCCAGCCAGTGGTACTTGGTAAGTCAGTTTATTGGATAAACAGTATGAAAATTTGTTACTTGTAATGATATACCTGTAAAAAAAATAAAAATACAGTACAGCCTGTGTTAAGCAGCCTTTGGATCTATCAAAATTGACCACTTATGTCATCGCTTAACAAAAGTGTATTTAAAATCATTTTACCCATCCAAAAATCTCAGTATTGCGTTATGGTCAAGAAATATACTGAAGACAGTCAGTAAAAGCCTTGTAAAACATGTACATGAGTTATGCCAAGAAATGTTTCTCTTATTGAAAGAAATAACTAAAAAAAATATACACAACAGAAAAGTCTGATAATTAAGGACACTAAAAAAAGATTTTCACTGAATTTCAACTACATAAATGGGCAAAAAACTGTGATATGGATTCATACATCTAGTTATAACTTTGGAAACATCATTTTGCAAGTAATATAAATCAGTGAGTAATTTCATAATGATAGTCTCTGAAGGGTAATATCACATCAATATGAAAATGGCCTATTGAGGTATGCCAGTATTGACTGTAGAGATGACCATTAACACAGGTTCAACTGTATGCATTAATGCGAAGAACTGTTTGTAAGGTGACGAGGAAGAAAGTTTATAAAAAAGATCTCTATATATCAGTCCATGTCTACCGAATTAACAATTCATCAACTGTGTACTTTTCTTAAATTTAGAGTTTCCTGAACTTTCTTTGTAATTGATCGGCAGATTAAACTAATTTGTTATTTACTGTCTTTACGATGTTACTTGAACTAAATGAAATGAAACCACAGCCCTGCCACTTATATAATAGTACATAGCTTTACCTAAATTAGCCCACATCTTCCCAAATTAGTAGGTCCGTCTCACGGACTGTCACATCTTATTTTGCTAGGCCTTTCCCATGTTTATTTTACAATCCATTACACAGCAATGGTAGTTGTTTTCTAGATTTGGTTTCCATTGCCAAATTGGTATCAATTGTATCATTTTACAGTCATTACATTATTGTTTGGGGATAATAGTTAACCTTTGGCAGGATTTCAAAATGTCTGCCCAAAGAGTGCATTATGGGAAAAATTTTGTCATGGGAATTTCTTTTACAATAGGTTAGAATCTGTTTATACAATAATGTAATTGATTATACCATTTTTGACCTGCGGGTTGCACTGTATAGTAATGAGCCTGGAGCGCAGTGCGACTTGTAACCGAGAAGTTTATACAGCTCAAAGTTACTCTACATCTACATCATATGTTAGCACAGTCACACTATTGACTAATAGGTGACTCTTTTTCTCAAATATAATGATATCAAAGAAAAGGTGACTCAGTGCGGGATAGCACGATTCCATTTGATGTAAAAATATGTACAATTCCATTTCAGAATGTATATTTCACATCAGAATTGGTACAAGTATGAGTAAAAGTAATGTACATTTTTGTATCAATTTGATGATGAATCATATTTAATTACTAAAAATAAGAACCAATCAGAAAATTTCAAGTTCTAATGAGGTCAAATTGTCCCGATTCTGGCCACCCAGCCTTAGACTCGCTGACACTTGATGGACAGCACCAAGTAAATCAACAACAGTAAATTGAGTACATCAATCTAGGTGTCTGGCATAGGTAGTAATTGATACTTCCTGATATAAGACGTTAAATTTTAATATGTTTAGGTAAGTAATGTATCTTTCTGCCAGACCTGGGCGCTATTTATCTTTTACGTACAACATGCAGCAGGTGCATCAAACTTGTCAGCAATTAACCAGAAATTATTAGTTTGAGATGCATAACAAGAAAAGAATATGTGCTTTTAATTTGTTATTTGAAGCATCAGTATGTCAAAGTTCTAAGAGGAATATTAAACCATCTTTATGCTGTAATGTATTACATTTAAATTAATCGTTCGTTAGGAAATAAAATATAAAAGTCATCATTATTATCAATACAATATATTACTGTATACTGAGTTAGTTTGCATATCTGGAGATGGTGATTTCATAAACTTGGGTTCATCTTCTATAGTAATTAGTAATTTAAATTGTGTTAATAGAGTTCAAGTTGTCCAGGCTGGCAATCTAATTCCAAAAGATGTCATATGTAAATTACAGGCTCTGCTATTAGTTCATTACTAAATCATAGAAATGTCGAAATTCTAAAACAAGAAACACCATCTTTTATTCTTAACACATTAGTTAATCTGGTATAAATCAAAGCTTTGAAACTAAAGAACGCCATCCCTAGTCTCAATGATACATTTAGTTGCAACTAATAAAGGTCCCCTGCCCCTAACAAGAAATCGGTTATGTGAGGAGAAAAGCCTGGATTGAAAAAAAAAATGAAGTTGTAGTTTTGATCTGAAAGATATGACTTTTATCTGCATTGAGAATGTATGAAATCAGTATGTTTATACATTTTTGACATTTATGAATCTCCGACCACCCATATTTATTATAAGTATGTAATTGAGGTGACAGAGCCATATTTGATATAGTGTGCTGCGACAGTATTTGTCATAACATATTACAAAATCTGCCATAAACTAATGGACAAAGGCATGTGAAGATGATCATCATAGTTTCAACTGTACACTTCCTCTTTTTACATTCAAATTGGCCAAGGTACATGTTTCTGTGTCAGCAAGTTTGTAGAATGATGGCTTGAAATTGCAAGCTGCTTTTCAAACAATAAACCCTTTGACATCAGTATCATAAACCTTTTGAAATTAATTTGAAATAGACAGCAGTATCAGAAACAGTTAAAATCAACATCATATAGACTTAAAAACCTACCGGGGTATGTCATAAACACTTTATAATCAATTTCATAGAAACCTATGTCATAAACACTTTAAAGTCAAAGTGCTGAAAGCACTGGATTGCACTGTAGTGGTTTGAAACTTCATGTTTTATTCTCTTCTTTACTGTATTTGGTTAGTGAAGAATAATGTTACCATTCCCGTAATATCTAAATAAATAAAAATCAGGGAAAAAGACATTACATATAGACCTTTTTATAACTGAAGTTGGCGGCTATTACAGCATCTCTACCTGAAAAAATATCAGATTCTGTTTTTGACATTAGCGTCATTCTGGTTTAGAGGAGTGTCTCAAAAAGTAATAGTAAAACCTGAACAATGCTGGTAACAAAGAAGAAACTTTTGCAAAAGCTTAAGGGCAGTCAGTAGGAGATGAAAATAGAATTTGCTGATCACGAGGGTCAGTAGCCTGCGAGTTACGTCACCATACCACTGTCTGCTATCTTACCCAAGATATTGGAGTATAATGGATGATTATATGCATACATCATGTTGCCAGAAAGTTGATTTGACTGTTTGGTTAGCCAATTTCCTGTTATGACAATTATGAACAATTTTAACGTTATACCATAGGTAATAATGTAATAAAACATAATAAGGATAATAGATGGCATCCGCTTGTTCTTGTCTGGAATTGGCTACAGCTATAATTTAATCTTGTTATATTAACATAAAGTATAAATTAGTCCAGCCTCTTTAATAATTCTCCTGTCCTGTGAAAAAGGTTAAAACAAAACAAGAAATTTAGAACTTTATTCCCCTTAACTTTGCATATTTATATTTCCCATATTTGTTTCTGAACTACAGTCCACCATTATTTGCATATTGCGGAATTTTAAGACATGCATTACATGGGTTTGCATTTAGAGGAGTTGCCACAATAGAATAGAAATAGAAGCAGAGCCCACAGTTGCCCAGTTAGTCGCAGATTGTTTTGTAGAGTGAATGGATATATCATCAAGTTTTATCACATTAGTTTGTGAGAAAGTGCTTCTTGAGAAAAGTTTAAAAATTCGACATTTATGTCTAACTTGTAAGTGGCTGACAAGTGATTTTTCAATAAAATTGTCAGATTTCACAGATGAAAGTGGTGTCTATGTTAGGGAACAGTAACTGAACTTGAACATGCTAGATTCTGATATGTAGATAATTAAACAGTCAGTCGGTCCCACAGCAGACAAATTTTATATGAAATCAAGTGGCTAGTACGGTAGTCATTTGCTGTAGTCCCAAAGTCATGGACTTGGTAAAAAAACACTTGTAGAATTTGTTTACATGGGTGGTTTAAGATTCAGAGGCACTCAGAAGAAATAATTTTTATATGGTAGATTTTAGATTAAAAGTATACATATTGCATTAATTTCATAGGATTTTATGAAATTAAGTATTTTCATTTAAGCTCACCTGAACATTCATGGTGAGCTATTGTAACTGCTCTATGTCCAACAGAATTGTTCCTTGGATGGTCCTCTACCAAAATTGCTCAAACTGTTCCACTCTGCTGCACAAGATGGCCACTGGAGCTAAAAAAAAGAAAACCTTTAAAAAACATCACTTGCCTTAATTTTAACCAAACTTCACAAGATATTTGGCATGACATTGTAGCATTTCGTAGTGGTCTTATCCTCTACTAAGTTTGTAGAATTCATACCCCTTGGGTTAATATTGGCTCCGCCTAGGGGGTCACTTGTTTTACATAGACATATATGGGAAAACCTTTAAAAATCTTCTTCTCCAAAACCACAAGGTTTAGAGTCTAGATATTTAGTGAGTAGTTGTGTCTAGCAGACCTCTTTAAAGTGTGTTCAAAGCATGCCCCAAGGGTCAAAATTGACCCTGCCAAGGGGGTTGTTTGGTATAGGAATTAAAAAAAAAAAATCTTCTTTTCTTAAACCACAAGGCATAGAGCTTAGATATTTGATATGTAACATTTTTCAGTGGTCTTCCACCTACTTTGTTCAAATCATGCCTTTGGGGTTGAAATTGACCACACCCACCAGGCAAGTGTAATATACTCAGGTGAGCGATATGGGTCCATTATGGCCCTCTTGTTGGAAACGTTCACTCATGTTTAGGGATACAAACCTTCTGACTATTACAACTTAGACTCACAGGTCTACTACCACTGCTCTAATATGTCAGGCAGCCTCTCTCTTGGATAAACAGCATGATGTCTCAATTACATAGATCTGCTACCCAATCACAGCCCCAGATATTGGTTTTAATACAGCTTGGTGTGTTTTAAAACTCTTTAAGATACTTTCATGATATCTAACACTTTGTCATTTGTATGAACTTTTCTTATTTGATGCATTTCCTATCAAAATCATAATTCTCATGGAAACCTTAGACTAATTTCATGCTGGGAGACTGTAGAACAAAATGGAGAGAAAATTGTTTATGAACGGTAAAATTGGTAATTATTTATCGTTACTATGTTCGCTTTAGGAATTAATAGATCTTTGGCTATTATCAAAAAAGGAATAGATAGAAGTGTTTTGTTTATTGATTACCATTAAGTCAGTGGAGAAGGTGATAAATCTAACTTGTACTAAATTTAATATCAGCATAACACTTCCAATGGACACGCGATTATTGATTCTAGAGTCAAGGAATTGTATTAGGTATTCGAGAAGGACCTTGATTCTGGAGTCCAGGAACGGTTTGAAAGTTATCTTTTTTACGAAGGTCAATGATCGTTTTCATTGCACAGTCTCACTGTAATATTTTCCGGCTCCGCTTGCTGTTAAAAAGTGAATTTGAGTTCAGGAAATTGCTCTAGAACTGACAAACTGACTCCATAAGATGCTCCGAAAATATGAAGGCTCTGCTCTCAAACTTATTAAAAAGAGACAAAGTGTAAAGGTTTTAGAATATTTATTACTAAAATTGACTGTAGACTCAATATAACAATCAGAAATGTATTGAAAGCTTGACTACAGCTAAAACAGTGCAAAGATTTAAAATTATTATGACTTGTAAGATGCTGCAGAAATTTGTGGTAATGGGGAAAGAAAATACTATAGTCAGATCTTCATTTTCCCAGGATGCTCTTCTTAATGTATGGTTTAGAATGAGAATTTTGAGTGGTTTTCTAATTATGTTTTGTTTGGCCCCTGGTTTTTCAAATATTTCAACTTTCAGCATGTAAGTTTCAACTTTGAATATAACTCTTTTGAATTATGAAAGGCTGAAGCAATGTTCTACAACTTGGTATGAAGTGGCGTAACTTTGGAAATATCGGAAAATCTACATTCTGTATCACGCTTAAAAGAATTTTCTCTTATTAGAAAAAAACCAGCAAGGATTCATCTTACTGTATTGAGTAACTAAAATCATTTTGCCAGTTAAATTCACTGCCAAATATTTCCATAAGAGTGAATGCATGTTGCGTTTGTCAGTATCTGGCGCCGTGAATCTGACTTTCAACTCCAGTACTAGTGTCTCGGAGAAGTGAGAAAACGTTTAAAGTGGTATAGATAGCAATCAAATATTACATGAAAATTGAATTGTGTAACAAGACATTTGATGGATGCACATCTTAATGCAATCTGTGACACAACAACATTTCTCAATGTTGTTGGAGAATCCATGAAATTTGTTAACTGCATGACAAATTACAGTTTGTCTGTTAGAATTAGACAGTTCATAATTGTGGCATTTATCTGCAGTTGATAATGAATCAGTGGAGGAGAGTTAATTTTCAGATGTGATTTTAATGTTGTCTGTCACCTGGAAGAAAAATAGTGTTAACGAGAGCAGCAACAGTTTCTTTCATGTATCGCTAACCTGAGGCAAGATTTGCATACCAACATCATTTCAAGGCAACATACTGATATCTCGAGAATACTGATATCTCTAGCATACACATCTCTTTCAAGACAACATACTGATATCTCGAGAATACTGATATCTCTAGCTTACACATCTCTTTCAAGACAGCATACTGATATCTCCAGCATAGATAGTTTCTGTCATGAACACGTGGTCCAAATCAAATATCCGTCACTGAGGGTAACTGTATTGGCAGGAATGAGGCTGTGCCGAGTTCCTGCAAAACAGTTACTGGAGTTGACGGATATTTCCATCTGAACCAAATGTCTCATGAAAGAAACTTTTTCTTGCATTACGTCGTGCTATTTAAAGTAGTTTTCTTAATGCAAACTTATCAAAATGATGCATTATCATATAAAAACAAACTATATTCAGACGTTGAGTTTGGGAAATTGACGTCATGTCACAGGGAATTCACGAGAGTCGCCTGGCATAGGAGGGACTGTCAGACAGATTTTTCAGCATGGGTAAAATCACCGAAATGCAGATCCTGATGTTCCAGCATACACATACCACCTTCAAGACAGCACACTGATGTGAAAGTTGGGCATAAACTAACATCATTTTAGATTTAATAGAACACAATTCTTATTTGAGTAAAATAATTATTCTAACCAGAAAAAGATCAAAGCTATTGGGCTTTCAACTTTGTGTTTTATTGATTAATGAATAAATTACTGTCAAATTCTAGTATCAAAGTTGAAAGATATATTGAATATAATTATGTATGTTTTCTCTTTTCAGAATCGTGGTCAAGGCCTAGACATGAATGTTCAGAAGGCATGGGCAATGGGTGTGACTGGGAAGGGAGTGGCTGTAACAATACTTGATGACGGTATCGAATCAGAACATCCAGACTTGAAGAAAAACTATGTAAGTCACCTGATCCTGATCTGTGCTGGTCACTGTTATGTCAGCAAACTTGCAATGAGAATTTCTCTGACTTTCCAAAGCAGTAGAATCGACAGGTTCATTTACATTTTGTTAGAATGTTTGCAAAAAAAAGAGAGTTTTTTAGGGCTAACATTTTTTTTTCCAGTTCTACAATATCATGAAACAAATTCCTGGAACAACCTTTAATCTTGATAAAAGCTTGGAAAGAAACATTCTTTATCCCATAGAGAGTAAAATTTGGTGACGTATAACATACTAGCTATAAAAGAAAATGTTACTAGAAGTGAGCGGGTTTTTCACAATGCACAGTACCCTTTGATACCACTTAAGTCATTTCTGACAATTGCAGAGGTAGTAAATCCTCTTCTGACAAATTCAGAAAAGGGCAGTTGTATAAACAGGTTGTTCTGAAGTCTGTCTCATTTAACTGGAGTAGCGTAAGACTCACTGGCATAATCCCGGAGGAAATTTTACGGAATAGCATCTTGCGGTTTTTCATACTTTAAGACAAGTTCTCGAACAATTTGTAAGGTTTTTGCTACCACTTAACATATTAATCAAAGGCATCGCGCCAACTTGAATACTAAATGTGTAAATCATGCACGCTAGAAAAAAACGTAACATGCTAATGACATAAAATGATGTTGTAACGCATTATCAAAATATTGGAACTATGCCTGAATCTATTGAGAGATGAAAATCCCTGAAGCTTATCTTATGTCTGGAAGGAAAAGAGAAGTTATTTGCGAAGGTGTAAACGCTGAATTCCATGCAGTCAACAAGTCTTTTACAGATATCAGAGAGATTTCTTACCAATTGATTTTGTTGTTGTCTTTTGCGCTGTAAAATGTGTTTGCATTTTGCATGCATGCTGTGCAGAAAATTGAAAAGAAGAAATGTCAGAGTTACTGCAACATTCTTACCGTTGTCATTGATTAGATTCATACTGTTTGCAATAGATGTGTAACAGTAAAGAAACTTCTATTTCTTCGACATGACGTCTTTGTGTTCACTGTTGTAAATGGGAGGTGTTGTAAAACATTCATAACTAATACAGACATTAAATAACAAATTACAAAGAGGGCTTTTGTAGAAAGTAGAAGGTAATGGACAGACAAAGATGGCAGTCACAAATTTTAAGATCTAGGTTAAAAAAGTGTTCTTGCTGAAGCATGATGAACAACTTTGACGAAAAATGTAAAAATATAATGCACTATTCTTATGACAAGTTAGTGTCAATGTTATTTCTTCCTATCTGCTCCATGTTCTTTCAAATACTTGCATACCCTTGTTAAAATGTGGTTTTTGTCCACTAATTTAGAAGCATATATTCAGAGCTAAGACAAATCTTTACCCTTATCATGTACAGTCTCAACCAAAACGCTCTAACCCTGCCTTTCCCACTTTTTGGGAGATCACCAGAATATTTCTAAGGGCTCCATTTTAACATTTAACCTGCTTGTGGCTACCGATTCTGCATTTATGATTAGTGCAGATTATGATCAGCCTACATATCCATGCAGTCTAATCATTATCTAAACTGTTTGCTACGCCACTGAGCACCCATTTGAACAATAAATATAGAGGCAAAAATTCAAGATGGAAAAGCTGAGATGATTCATGTGCCACCCAATGAATAAATGAAAAAATTGTTAGAATTTTCAGAGAACATTCATCAAAAACTAGGTGTCAAAGTAAGACCTGCTTCAGCGGGAAAGAAAATCAAAACGTTGGCATTGCATGTGTTCTTACTTGACTCTAAATCATCTATATTGGTAATTAGAAATGCAACGTAAAAAATGCTTAGGTGCACTTAAGATGGTTGTTACCTTGTTCCGCTTTCACTGAAATGAAATATCGCAAACAAGTCTGTTGTGAATTTCCTGCCTGTTAATGCTATCAAAGTTGCAGATGATTTTTACATGTGTTTTACTCTTGCTTACAGCTTGTTTTATCCTCAGAACGGTATGTTGTTAAAGTAATTAATGAGATTCTTTTTCGCCACTTTTTCGCAACAGTTGTTTGAGGTATTGAAAGTATTAATTTAAATGCTAGGTGTATTTAGACATATAATTTGATAATGAGTTTCATTGAAGACAACTTAAGAACCATTGAAGAATATCTCGTAAAATTGTAAATAGCAACTCTAGAAGAAAGTGATCAATCTTTCGTTACCGTTTTCATTAATTACAAGCTTATGCCAGTAATAATATATTGTTTGCTGTTTTTACGATAAAGTACAGAGGTGCTTTAATATTTTTTGTATCTGACAAGTTTTGTGAATGTGGCTATACAGTACGCAAAAAATGTAGATACATTTTTCATTGTCTTAAACTTTTGTTTAAAAATTTGATACCAGGAAAGACCTTTCAGTGCTCAGAAGTAGCCATTTAAATTTACACTCGCCCAAATACCTGCAGCAAATTAAAAAAGAATTCTGATGTGTGGAAAACTGTTAAAGGCCTGTAATTGTATATAAAGCTGTAAAAAAAAAAGATATTTCAAATTATTAGTAGCTTGAGAATACAAATCAAGCCTTTAAATTGCCTATCATGCATTTAATTGTATTTATTTTAGCTCTATTGTGAATTAACTTCCCATGGTCAATAGCCAGCACCAGGTCCTTTAGTGTGGAGACTCGTACATGTTTGATCCCTGCAGGGTTTGAACCTGCAGCCGCGAAAAAAAGAAGTATTTTAACATTAGCTTGATTACATTACACTTGTAAACAACATATTTTCTGAATCCTAGAGTTATATAGGATATTCCATAATATTATCTCAGCGGATGTTCTTAAAACTAATACCACCAAGGTTTGAATGTAGTATATCTAACACATTTATGAATTAAGAGATCTTCTTGATGGCCTTAAATATAAGTAATGGTATAGCTCGTAAGATATTCTCTCTAATCCCTAAATAATTTTGTTTTAGTCCGATTTATGAGTATGAACAGCAACTGAAAAAATACCCATCATGCCAACCAACAACAAATTGAAAATTTCTCGTGCATGCCTATATTGCTTATAGTTATAAAAACATTTTCAAAATTTCTAAATTTTTAATTGTTACAAAAATCTAATACATCTCAATACATAAAACTTTTAATACTTTGCTTAGTTGAGAGAAGCTTCTTAATCCGTTAATGTTTTAGCTCACCTGTACCAAAATGCTCTTGTGAACTGTGGTATGCATTGTCTTTTGGCTAGTATCAACTTTCCTTTACAACATCTCTCAAACTCTATGTTAGAAGTTGAAAAACTGAAAGCAAGGTCCACTTGAGCTCTTCTTACTTTATTTAAATTCAAGTGGATTGACAACTAGGTCATCAGATCAAAATGAAACTGCTCCTGAACCATCATGTTTTTGTCCTTCATGCAATCAGGCATCTGGATAAATTTGAAGTCTTCACCAAATGTGAACTTGTTGTGACTAAGTCAATACAGCTGGATTCTTGGGAACAGTCTTATGAAAAAGTAGGGCTCTGTGCATTGTTCAGGGGACATTTATTGTTTTTACTTGAATCAGTGTAGCTGAATTGAAGATAGGTTACAGTATGTTGCTCAGGTGAGCAATTTAGTACCCTCTTGGTATCTTGTTTTTGTTAAAATCAGTATATCTTTAAAAGAAAATTTAGGGATGTAAAGCTAAAGGGAATTGATCATACTTCAGCTGTTTAAACAAGTTACTGGATGAAATGTGGCCGAGTTAATCTTGAAATAAGCCAGGGATTAACTGCTGGGGTTGTCAGAGTATGGCATATTTTATGTATGTAACTTCCTGAACCCTCTGCTGTGAGTATCCCAGGAGCTCTGTCAGACACTGGACCTTATCAGGAAATAAAAGCATGGGAGGTTTGGCTACTGAATACTATTAATATTCAATTTGACAATTTTATTGGTTAATATATAACAATTCTTTAGGCAAGTTTTTCTGGTACCAGTCTCATAGTATTACTATATTTCCTGTCTTGAAACTGTTACCATGGTGATGAAGACCTTGCAAGTCTAAGGTTGAACTGAAATCCATTTTACAGTGGGCTGGCAGTATGAATTAAACTCTTACCTTCCTTATAGACAGTGCAGATCATGATCAGACTGACAATCTATGCATTGTAGCTTATTAACTCCGGTCAGTAAATTTTCAATCAGCAATCCTGTGTACAGTCCTAATTGAAGAATTAATGGACAAATTAGTTTTGAATTTTCAGCAAGGTCAGTGTTAAGAAAGTAAAAACAACAGTTTTGAAACCTCCAACAGTGGGAAGCTTTCTTATATAGTCTGATTATGCACATGCTTTCTTATGCCAGTGTGATACAAATCAGACTTTCCTAGATTTGATATGAACATAATGTTATCGAATTAACATTGATCCATATAGATCTGGGTGTAAATAATTTATAGAGCCTAATAGTTTTGTCTTCGCAAACTTGCGAGTTTTTGATGATGCTAACAGCTGTTAGTATTAATACAAGCTGTGTCTTTGCTGTTAAACCTGTACCCTATTTTGTTCTTAAAATGGGCTTTTTGTAGGGTACTGTCTACTGTTAAAGGGGGTGTTCACTGAAAATGTACCAGCTGAATAACAAACAATGCAGATCATGATCAGAGTGCAGGCTGATCATGATCTGCACTGGTTGCTTAGGCAGAAATCTTTACCACCAGCAGGGTAACACTTGAGGAACACATTAAACACATATTTTCACAAAGTTTTACAAAAAACATAGCCACTACTAAACAGTTGAAATAAGGGTCAAAATTGCACTTAAACCTAGTTCATGTTTCTTTCATACATTCTGTTTCTATAAACTGCCGTTTAATGATGGTTTATAATTCTAGATGGGAAAGAATTTTAATTGTTTTAAAATTGAGTCTGTCTGAAGTTTATGAAGCTTGAAATTGCTTCCAGTTGCATAATTATTGTATTGGATTACTGTCAAACATAAATTTTTCATCAAATCTTCATCAAATCTTCAGTTGAAGTAAACTTGAAGGAAGTCACAAAAAAACATGACAAGTAGCTTTATTTTATAGATACGTATACACAAGAATGGCACGCTTTCTCAAGTATGTCACAATTTACAGTCATGTATAACATATACATTTGTTACTCAAACTTCTTAGGTAACTTACTTATGTTCTTAGGAATAGTTTGGTGCCTAGCATTCATAACAACATGAAGGCCCAATAGGCGTGATCGCTGTGATGTCGCTCGGCAAGATACCATATCTGGTGGGCAATAACAGTTGTGTTTCCAATGTTTATGTATCAGAACTTTTTTGCTAATGGATTTTAAAAATTAAAAAAGTTCTGAAATGCTATGTTTAATCATATTTTCACATTACACTATCTTATTAAAATGATTTGCCATTTTTAATGACACTTAATTTTTAATAACGCCATGTTGCCACTATAACCACTGATAAACACAGTGCACTTTATATGCACTCTCAATTTTTTCATTTTGAATTTTAACTACAGTTGAAAATAGTGAATAAATTGTGTGATTTATTAGCTATAAAACTAGTTAAAATATATCTTTTGTTTTAAGAAAGTTACGGCTGTTAAAAAAACAACTGCAATAACAATACAAAAATGGATTACGGATTGCTGCCCATATAGAAAGTATCTGGTAATACGACAATGTTTTGTATGCAAATATGATCACTTAATAGGCTAGACTAGGATAAGAGCTAAGTTTAATGGCCTAGAACAATGGGTAGGTGAAGGATCAGGGCTAGAAATGGTGGATTCAGTTCCATGATTCACTTCTTTGATTAACAGATTCAGAACATGAATGAAATATTGAAGAGGAACAGTAACAAATCTCAGAACATCAGTTTGTTGAATTAAGCAATTAAATTTTTTTTGAATGAGCATTTGCTGATTTTATTACTGGGCGATTTAAAGTGCAGGTGAGTCTTATTAGATGTAAATGAATTTCCTTGCCAGACATCAGCAGGGAGTTTTGTTAAAAAGAACATAAAAGATGCTGATGGTAATAAAATAGGAGAGAGATTCTTACAAGGTGGCTTAACTTTATCAAAAAATTCAACTTTTATACAAGAACTAACCTAGATACACGTTGATAATGTAGAACATAAGTCTGATGTTGTGATTTATTTTGTGCAGCGTTTTTGAGATTTACAAATATTTATTGCAAGATGAAACACAAGATGTGCATGTGTAGAAATGTTTAGTTGGAAGTATGAATTAATAATTTATAGTTGAAGGTATTGAAACCACCTTAGTGGTTGATTGATTAAGGTATCTGATTTGTAATGCTGACCAGTGGTCATGGGTTTCGAGCCAAGGACGGGAATGTATTTTTACTTCTTCCCAGGAATGATTGTTAGGTAAACTGTAAATAACTGAAATACTATAGAAACGCACTTTCAATTCAAAGAAAGAAAAAACTAACCAGTAACGCAGAGTTATATAATTATGATTTATTTCAGGATGAAAAAGCGAGTTATGATGTGAATGGGCATGATCCCGACCCCACCCCAAGATACGACTACACCAATGAAAACAGGTGAGTTCCATTAGCTAAGACAAGCCTGTTTTAGTCCTTTTGCTTGAAAGGTGCGCAGTGTTGACCTTTGTCATAAGGTCACAGAAGTTAATGAATGGAGTTGCTGATGACAGAGTTGTCTGGAGTTTGTACTATATATGACTTTGATTTTGCCCAAAATAGCAAGAACTTTCTATAATAGAAGTCCGATAGTAGTCTAAACTGTAGGGAATCCTTTACATGAACCCAAATACATAACAATAGTGGCTTGACTGACTTAAGGCTTTCTACAAAATTAGCATTCTACTTTTAGAGAATAAAGTAGTGCATTACTCAAGGGTGCACGGAGTGAATTTTTTCTATACTAGATTATAAAATGAGGCAAATTCCTATGAAATTCTGCAGTACCATAAAAAACCAGCTCAAAATTGACTGTCAATTTGGTATCGGAAACAAATACATGCTAGACAAAACCCCAATAACCTTATCCAGTCTACTATAAAAGCTGTCTAAAGTGTTACAAAGTTTCTACCCACGACCGTATTTTTTCTTGCCGTCACAACTGGTTTAGTTACAATCATGTAACACTATGGTGTATATAAGAACATGTTGCCTTCATGCATTATGCATATTGATCAAGAAAATATGAGGGAGCTCATCTCTGATGTCTGATAAAATTCTCAGACTTTTTGTTCCTATTTATTGAATATTCCCGCAGTACATTGGCGGATCAAGACATACAGTACATCTGGCACCCACTACCCCTCAATAAATGCACAGATTTGTTTATTTTTAGTTACAGCTTTGGCACTTTCCTTTCAGATTTCAAAAAAATTGCTGCTAGTGAAACATGCCAGAAGTAAAAAATAAAATCTAAAAAGACTCATAACATTAAGATTGAAATATTACTGTCTCGTGAATTTGACCACGGAAATCACCTTTCCTTATTTCTATGTGAGTTCTTCTAACAGTAACAAGAAGTAGCCATGAAGACTAGGTAATATAAATGCAAGAACTTAGACTTAATGTACTGAAAACAAATAAAAAAATTGTAAGGATGTTTGCTACATGGAGTTTCTGAAAAATCTGAAATAAAAATCATAAGTCACTGGCCTTGATCTTTGATAAACCTGCCCTTGAAACTCTGAAAATATTACAAAATACTGTATTCAAGGGCAGATAATTCAAAATTAAGGCCAATGACATCTGATTTTTATTTCAGATTTTTGTTTCAATATTGATTGTCAGTCAAATCCGCCTATGGAAGCTGTGCTTCATATTACCTTTATGCTTGTGGGTTTGTATAAAAGTTGCAAATTTTATACCTGGGCTTATCAGCCGTGGATTATCTATTGCAGTAGTTGATGTGCTCAGCTATCAGAAGATTAACTGCACAAAATAGAAACATGTCTAGGTTGTGGAGTCAGGATAGCTGGGAGGGAAAGTTTTCCCAGTGTATATGAGATGTAAAGATAGATGTTCTGGCCTTAATACTCTTTTATAGATGCATATCTTTCAGTATTGTGGCTTTTATATGCTTTCTCGTTGAATAGTTGTTATAATTATTATGAATTTTAAGGGGAAAAGAATGTATTTGAACTATGCCAAGGGCTTGAAGATGCATTTGATTTTTATGTGGTTATTAATATAAAAATTTATTGTTATTTTTAAAGTTTTCTGTAAAGTATTTCCAAGTGTCTAAACTGAATTTGTTTAATGAAAATAATGAATAATCTTTTATAACTACTAAAATTGCCTTGTTCAAAATTTGCTGATGGGTTGCTGTATATAATTTAGATTAGAAGCCTTTGATATTAGATAATACATCTACATTTTTTTCTTATATTCTGAGTTTTAAAGAAGCACTTAGTACAAAAACTATGGGCACATAATATGAAAATTCACATAATTATTAGAATGATATTTTGGTAATTTTGGACAGCACTTTCTAAATGTGTATTAAAAAGAGAGGAACTGCATCTTACAAATGAATTACAAATACATGTATTGTCTTAACCTGTTGAATTTGCTTTGTCCCCACTGTTGCTGATATTTATGAACTTTGAATTACCTCCCTTTGTTAGTATTTCTGATTGCCTCCCTTTTTTAAATTTTCATATGTTCATGTTTTTCTTAATATTTTTGGGAAAACTCATTTTGTGGACATTAGACTGTGAAGTTTAATGCCATGAGAATGTAACAAGCTATGGGAATGTAACCTAAATATACAAAGTTATGAAATGTACAAGCAGATTTCCTGTACGAAAGGTTGACAAAACAAAGTAGCCTATGGAGAATCCCATTAATTGCAATGTAAACATATATAAGGGTCAAGAAAAAGTGAGACTGGGAACGTGAGAAAACTGGTAAAGAAAATGTTTATTATTTTAAAGAGAAGCATATGTTGGACTTGTTCATCAAAGGTCAGCGTGTTTGGCAATGTAGTACAGTATTACTTAGTAAATGTCAGTAAATGATAGTTGGGCGTTTTTGCTGCATAGAAGTGACTTTTAATGACCCTATTGAGTTTTATTTTATTTTTTAAATTTCTATTAGCTCACCTGAGCACAAAGTGCTCATGGTGAGCTATTGTGACCATGTGTTGTCTTCTTTCCAATGGCCTGCGGCATAGTACATTGTCTTTAATAATTGCTTTGAACGACATCTCCTCCTTTACCACTTTGGCAATTTCAAAACTTCACAGGTTTACCTTTACGTTAATTGCACAAACAGTTCTGCTGCCCTGCACATAATGGCACCATGAAGTGCTAAAAGTAGAAAAACATTTAAACAACATCTCCTCCTTAACCACTGGGCCAATATCAACCCAACTTCACAGGTTTGTTTCTTGCATTGTCCTCAACCAAAAATGCTCACACAGAGCTAGAAATAGAAAAGCCTGGAAATGACCTCGGCCAATGCTCCAATGCATAAATTGTTATCTTAATTATCGGGAATTGTGCAGATCCGACTTGTTCAGTCAGGTGAGCGATATTAGACCATTATTGTCCTCTTGTTCCATTTTCTGCTGTGATATTTGATATAAATCCATTATTACTAAGTTACTTAATTTATATAATTTCTCCTTCTGAAATTTAATTTTTTATAAATCTGGCGAAAAACATTTAAATCATCATTGGTTCTCCTTTCAAAACAAGTTAATATACAGTAATGGCAGGGAACAGAGCAATCAGGTCTGACAAATGAGGCACTTGCATGAGACAAGGTATCATGTAAGTGAAAATATGGTGTAACTTTTCTTTAAGTATAGATAGAGTATTCAGTGGTGTGATTCTGAATCATTTACTACAAGTGAGTGATGGCAAATACATGAAATGTAATGTGTCATTTGTAAGAGGTGCTTGAACTCCAATGAAAATTGAGCACTGCTGTACAAAAACCTACATTGTCATAAACATTGAATAAACAGACCATTTTGAAGTATCATTAGATTTGAGTCACTTAGAGGTGTGTCATGCTATTTCCTTGGCATTTTCCCTTGTATTCAAAAAAGCGAAAAGACATACTGGAAAAGAAACTATAGTCACTATGGAAATGGATGATGATATATCGCAATGATACAATGCCATGAGTGTTTTGTGTGAATGACTATGGGTGCTGTTTGGATCCAGATTAGTCAGTATAAACATTCACAGGGTTATCAGGGTTACCATAGTTGCATTGCCAAAACATTGGTTTCTACATTGCGAGGCTCACATTTTATTATCTCTTCCTCAAGCTGTTACATTAATGATACTTCTGTTTTGAAAAAAAATACACTTAAAACTTCCTGTTATTATGCCATTATCATATTAAAACATGCATAAAGCAACTACTATAACATGACTATCTATTCATAATGATGTGTCCAGCAATTTTGTTTTTTGATGTGTAATAAAGTACTTAAATTATTTTGAAATACACTTCTGACATGACATGGGAGTTCCTGTGACAGGTCACATTCACCATAATGGTCCTCTCTCTTTCTTGAATAATTCTTGTTCAATTAATATCACAATATTGTTGACAATAATATTGTGGGTTCCTAAATAGTCCATTCTCTGGAATCTTAGTCCTTTAATACCAGAGATTTTACTAATCTAGCTTGGGAAGACTTTGGCCAGTCATGACAAAACTGAATTGGTCAGAATGTAAACTATATGGGCGTAGTAACAGTATCTCTGTTTGATAACCAGCTAGTTGGCCCCAGACACTTTGAGTCATGGCATTTCAGTTTGGCCTTAATTAAGGCACTTACTTAAAATGCAAAGTTTGCCAATTAAATTAAAATTCACAACTGTCTGAGGTTAGCTATTGGGCTAGACTACTTAAATTATCTGTTAAAAGTGAACTCTGCAGAAACAGCAGAAATAAAAGAAGCTGAAAGCCAAAAGTCTTGATTGTGTAATACAATGTCATGGATTAATGGCAATCCTCAGGGTGTCCGTATTTAACTGTCGTCATAAAATAGTTCCTTCTGTAATCATCACCGTTTTAACAACATTTTTATTAGTGGATTCTTCTCTGCATCCTTATGTTTTATTGTTAGCTTTTTCTAGAACAAATTTCCCAAGGTATTTACAATGGTAATAACCATCTAATCACTGGTATTTAAATTCATGGGATACTATTTTTTGTCAGATCAGACTTGTAAATGTTTTATAGCACAGAAAAGATTGAACTTCTGGAGAAAAGCTTTGGCGAAGTTTTAGGAGGATGTGATGGTATTGTCATGGAAACATACTAGTTGACAGTATGTGTTATCAACATTATCCCCTGCTAAATTTCTATAATGGAACTGTCCGTTTTTCAAAATTTGCCTAGTGAAAACTTAACTGACTTAACAGATTATGATGTGCAGAAATCTGCACTTATTGCAAAGGCACAGTATGGTGAGAGGTATGACTTCAGTCCAGATATTTGATAGTTAACAATATTATTTTTGTGTGACATCAGCTCGTCTTATGAAGATGGATGAAATTTGTATTTGTCAAAAGATGCTGTTATGATTTAAGAATTGTCAAAGTTACCTATATT